>WUQG02004512.1:0-12181 GCA_011317285.2 Androctonus mauritanicus | reverse complement strand
TCAAATGTTGGCTTACATTGGCGTAACAAATATTATCTATGGTTGCTTTTCCTCTAAGATAATCAATGACTAATTGAATAAAAGGTGAGTATTTTTTTTTTTCATCACGTTTTCACTTCTATAAATTTTTCGAATATGTTCATGTCTAGTTTAACTTGTAAAGAAAACTTGCAGAAGAGTTGCAAGTGAATCTGTTCGCTTGCTTTAATAACAATATTAGTAATAATGATGATTAAAAATTGATTAATTGCATACTTTTTTATATGAAACTTTATACTCGAAGTGCAAAAATGTATATATACTCGAAAAATTTGGTAAAAACGCAAAAATATATATTAAAAATTAAATTTTTTACTTTGTATTATTATTCGAGTAGTTTAATTTTTAGCGAAATTTAATTAAAGTCGATTTAAAATATTAAATTTTTTTTTCTTCTTCTAAATTTTTAAAATATATTTGCACTTTTGCATAACGTTTCTATATATATATATAACAATAGGATGAAATTTTATTATTTTGTACGTAGATTCTTCGCACTTTAAAGAGATATTCGTGAGTTTTTACGATGCCAAAAGTTTTAATATCGATAAATGTATTATAAATGCGCAAAAGTCTATATCGGAATGACGGTTTATTACCATAGAGGTAACAGAATTAAATAGTTTCAATCAGTACCATAACCCCATAGTCTTACACGTGAATCTTTATCATAGTAACTATAGCAACGGTTCAGACAGATCGATGGATGGTAATAGTTCCTCAATATCTGATCGTTTACTAGCAGAACATCCAATCAAACCAGATACTGTATTATTGAAAAGGTTTCTTAACATCCCCCACGACAGTACTGTGTACAGCTATCGTATGTCCTCTTATAAACTAAAGAACGTTATTGAATACCTATGTAACTTAAATGAAATTTTTTCGGTAATTCCAAGTTTCATTAACTTTTAAGACAAATAAATTATTATTCGAATGGTTTAATTTTTTTGCGACATTTTTAAGAGAAAACGTTCGAATTCTGTTTCCTTGGTTAAAAATTATGGAAAAGTTGAACATTTTAAAGGTATTAACATTAATGTTTACACAGATTTATCAAAAATCGAATTTAAACTGCAATTTTATAAAAAAAAAAATGATGATGATGATGATGTAACAACAAATAAATTGGATTTTTTTTAATTATTGTTTATTTTTATTTATAATTTTTTTGAGAATTTTATTTTTTTATATATGAAATATATATATATATATAATCGATTTTATGTAAATTCAGTTTAAATTTATGAAAAAAAAAATATCAATTTTTCATAAATTCAGTTTAACTTTATGAAAATATATATATATATATTTATATTATCAATTTTGTTTAAACTCAATTTAATTTAAAAAAATTAAATTATTATATATCTTATTTTCAAATTTATAATAATAATAATAATAAAATTAGATAATTATACTTTTAAATAAGTTATATACGCTTGAATATTACATTTTAAATTTAAATTCTTATTATTATTATTTTTTATTTTTTTAAACTTAAAAAGCATTTTATCTCTCTTAAAAATAAAGAAGAAAATGGAACAGAATTTAATTAAGTCGCATTAAATATAACGGAATAAAAATAAATACCAAACTCGGTTATTCGTGCAAATTGTTGTTTGCCAGTGTGCAAAATAAAAATAAAAACTTGGAAATAAACTTTGTTTGTAGATGATGCTGTTGCAGCTTTAGATAATTACTGAAAAATCTCTGGGAAAAAGTATTGAGGAGTACGATCGGAATTAATTTTTTTTTTTTTTTTTTTATAACAGCAATATAAACTGAATTCTCTCTCCTTGTAATATATATAGTTGATATGTTTTTTTTTTTTTTATTAAATCCGAATATTGGAATTTAATAGGTTACAAGGTCATTCGAGATGGTTCCATTAAGTTCTGACCAGATTTCGTTTTTTTTTCCAGTCCATTAAAATGCTATTTATGGATAAAGTTCGACGACATGCGAAATTGTGCCATTTCATTAAAATTGTCACATTTTTATAGTCGTAACAAGCCGTAAATCCTTCTTTAATCCATAATTTAACGATTTTATTCATTTTTGCATATAAATTATTTGAATTTTTTTTATGTAAAATCAGAAAAATATTGCTAACCTTTATCGAAAAGAAAAAATATATATATATGTATATATTACAATGCATTTTCAATATGCGGGTAGATAGTAACAGAAACGGAAATGTTTATATCTTTGTATTTGTAACAATAGTCTACACTCTAACAGATTACTATATATAGAATAGAAAGTGGGCGAAAATTCTTTTACTCAGGTTATATATTTTTTTTATCTATATAGTTTTTAGCGAGAGCATTTTGCAGTTATCTGCAAAATGCTCTCGCTAAAAACTACCTAAACAGTTAATTGCAATGAAACCTAAATAATTAAAACTTCGACAGTAATTAAAAATATATATATATATCATCATGAATTAAATATCAAAGCATACTAAACCACAATAAGTCCAAAAAAAATTGTTCAAGCTGAAAAAATCTTTCCTGCGAAACATTAATCTTGACTGGAAAGAATATATAAAGTGAGCCAAGCGAAAAAAACAATTTTCTTTTTTTTTGATGTAAACGTTAGTGGACCATTACCACTTTACAAAAATATTTATAACATTTAACTTATTTATGGTATAGAATTTTTTTTTTTAAAGAAACTAGCAGCTATAAATTTAAAAGCACTTATATTTATTTAACGAAAGTTGCTCTTGTTGAAAACTTCGAATTTAAAAAAAGCAAAAAAAAAAAAAAATTATTTGGCAAATTAATTTATATACAAATTTCAATGAGATATTATCATCATCCAGTGCGAAGCTTTAACTTAATGGCATTAAAACTTTCTTTTAATGCCATTAATTTCTCGACCAACATCTTAAAACTGAACTAAAGATTGCTGTTGTACTAAAAAAAAGAAGTAATAATTTTTAAAAAAACTTGTGAAAACATATTAATGAAATTATCAACGGTCACTTGAAACTTAGATAAGTGTCGACATTTAAGAATTCTCATTTTAATCCTCTTAATTATGCTGTAATAATGCATTAATAAAAACATTAAGATGTTATTTGACATCATTTTACACGGCATTGCTTAATCTCTAGTGGTATTGATTCTGTATGTCGTTCAAACTTTTAGAGGATTTTTTTTTTAATATTCTTAAGATTTTCATGCTTATAACGGATTTAAAATTCTTTCTCTTATTCCCATAGGTTCTTATTGCAATCCATTAACGAATCGCTTGCTATGTCTTTTAAAATTTCAAATAGTGCACTATGTCTAACAGGATCGAAACTGCTGAAGAGACAAAAATAAAACATGCTATATACTCTTTTACTGCATCATCGTAAGGACACTACATAAAAATTGATGTAATGGCAACAGAGTATGTTCCAGAAAAAAAAAAACGTTAAAAAATTAAAATGCCAATAAAATTAAATAGATTACACACCAATCGATTCTTTACAAGGGTAGGAATCGATTTTATATAAAAACATTTTAATATTTAAAGCGATTCGAATTTCTGAAGCCACCAGAAAATTTTCGTGAATTTCGAAACTCTATGTTGTCCATACTTCTTGAGTTTTCCATGGTGTAGTTATACGTAAACATGGAAATTATATTAAAGTGATGCAGAGTCTATTCAAGTTAAATTTGAAGTTTGTTTTCTCTGGGAATGTTAATTAATATAACTAATTTACAGCGACTGACTTTACAGTTAGTTATATTTAATTAATGATTAATTACACTTAAACATCATGAATCAATTAGCTCCCGATGTTTAATGTCACGCATCATAATTTAACGTTAAGGAGCTGTAGATCCTAACTTTAAATAATAAAAAAATAATGCTTTTAATTCTTCACAAAGATTACGAACTTTATTAATAACTTGTTAGAATATATTGAAAAATTTCTTTGGACTTATTTTTAATTGGCATAACTTTAGATACGATCCAGTGAATGCTATAACTTGCTCCACGTTAAATCAATTCGGTTAACTCTGTACGAAACAAGTTAATAAACCTAATTACCGTTTAGAAAATTATAAAAGTTGGTTTCCGTAACTATTCTTTCTTAATTTAATGTGGCAATCATTATAAGATCATATAAATTACATATGTTTGCAATATCATCAACATTCCTTTTTAGTAATATCGTGATAACATAATTTAATATATCCCATTTCCCGTCATCAATGTGCATTTTCACTATTTTCAAAATTACAGTTTAACTATTAGGATGTTCGTGATTTTTGGTAATGTTTGGGGTTTCAGTTTGCGTGACTGAAGACAGAATTTCTACATTTCCATTTTCGCTAGTAGATGCGCTCCGAATTATCTCGTTGAATGTATCGTAAAATATTTTTAAAAGAAAATTTATTTAGAATCGGTTCTTTTTATGTAATTTTTGCTTTATTACTTTACAAATTTTATCATTTCAGATTGTTTTAACTGTACTCTCGTACAGAATTTGAACTCATAAGTTTTAAAAGGTGTGTATATTTGTTACTTGCTGCAATCGGTTAAATCCCATTAACAAACTTGTTATTCAGTAAAATAATGTTCTGTTATTTGCTGTTTATGTCCAATAATCTAAATCTGATAGAAAAGTTTCCAAAAATTTTATTTTGTGGCATTAATATTGATCAAATCTTTAAATCTTTACGTTTAATGTTTCTCTTTCGGATAATGTGTGCAAATTTACTGATAAATTATTTATTCTACATTAAAAGTAGTTGAAAATTTTCGAATTTTGTAAGTTTTAAATCTTTATTTTGTTCAAATCACTTTAATCTTTAAATATATTAACATTTTTCGATTTATTCCAAGAACTGAAACGGGAATCAAAGAATTTTTACCACAAACAACACTGTTGATAACTAAATTAATGAAAGAAATAATTATATCGCTAATTCTATTAATATTTATTAAATATGAATTAATTTTAATAATATTTATCCAAGATATGCTATTTATATTTTACTAGTAAGCGTTTTTGAACGGCATCAAATAATATACTTTTAATTCAGATCTTTTTAATGCACTTTTATTCTTTTGAGTAAATTAAAAGTATTTATTATGATATATTAAATACACTAAACAATTTTATAAAAAGGGATATTTTATATATAGAACGAGGGTCGTAAATCTGCAACGTATAGTACTATGAATTCAATAACTGAATAGATGGACAATAGGAGAAAGACATTTTTTTAATATCGTTTTGATTTAAAGAATTAGAGAGAATTTCTCTAATTCTCCAATCCTTTGAGAGAATTTCTATTTATATTGAATTAATCAAGAATGCAATACAAAATTCGTTATAAATTAATAGCTCTTTGTTTCAAGGAATTTGTTCCAGGATGATATATTGATATCAAGTACTAGTTACGTGTCATATAATGTAAACATGGGAATTACTTGACAATTATGAATGCTTATATAATTAATCTGTTAAAATTACGATAACTATAAATTTTCCTCTTTTAAAAACCTAACATTCTGCTATTTTGGCCATTTTGAATGTGAAATTTCCAACTGTAAAAATTGGCATAATACCATTCTCTAATCTCTAGCGATTTTCATTATTTATAGACTTTTTTCTTCTTCTTCTTTCAATCTGATTTGCGGTAAGAAACATAATGCTTTATCAATAAATTAGCTTTCTTCACTTGTTTATCGATGGTAGTAGGCTGTTTTTTTCTAGTTTTCGGCATTTAACAACAGTAATACCGAGAGAATTTCAGAGATTTAATGTATTTATCCACGAATTCCTAACCGTGTTGGTATAGAAAATTTATTACAGTAGTAGTTAAGGTACTACAAAAAAATTTTTTTTTTAATTTTTCAAAAAAAAAATTCTGATAGATTTAAATTAAATAAATTCTAATATATATCTTTTTTTTTTTCTTTAAAAAAATGCGAATAAAAGGTAAGATGTTCTACTTATTTAAAAATGAATAAGTTGAATTTATTTTTGATTTTATGATTTTGAGAACACTGTTTTAACTTATAAAAATTTTTTCTTCTGCTAAAGAGATTTATTGTAAGTAAAAACTCTTTTAATACCGTATCGTGTATAAAGTCTCTAGACAAAGCGGTAAAAAAAGAAAAAAAAAAGAAATTTTCTTGTCAATCTGCTTTCTAACATCATCAGCTTTATCTTCATTTTAATTCATTTAATATTTATTTTTATCAAATAAATATATGTTTCGAATGCTAAGTTGATCAGATAAATCTTTATGCTAGATAATGCTTTCAACAACTACATAAAATTATGTTTCTCGATCTTTCTAAGATGATGATAAACAAAATAAAAAATAATGAATGCGAGCCTTTACTGGAAGAAAGAAAAATATTCTGCAATATCTGTTTTCATGCTGTAAACTATGTAGATTTTTATGATAGATAATGCTTTCAACATCTACAGTATATACATCTCGATCTTTCTAACTTAATAAAAAAATAACGAATGTAATATTTCTCTTGAAAAACATTCTACAATACTGTAAACTACGATAAAAAGAAAAAAAGAATAATAAGAACGGAAATAAATCCACAACTTTTATTCGAAGACGTCTTTTTTTTATTACTTATGTGGAAGAAAATACTTCCAACCTAATAGCAGTCAATAACGTTATATAAACTAGGTTAGATCGATAATAGTACATATTACGAGTCTGTATTGTAATCTATATATCGCATAGCGTCGTGTCATTCAATTTGTTCTTCTAAAAGCTCTTGGACATCTTAGTTGCCACAACTGATTGATTTTTACCAGATTTCCATCATCCCAAGGTCTACATTAATCCCTACATCTTATCAGGTAAGAGATAAAATTCTGATAATGTCAGCTTGATAAAGAAGTATGATTATTAGTAGACCAATTAATTATTTCGCCGTTCGACAAACGTTATGGTTACATGCTCGAATAAATCGAGAAACATGATGCCGTTTACTGTATTTAATAATCTTTCACATGATTTTTAAATAAATAAGTAATTTTTTTTTGTTTCATTTCGTAGATTTCTGCAGGTCCATTTTTCTTCCGCGCGTTTTTTCTTTCCCTCCCAGAAATTTATTGATAAATAGTAAAAATAAACGTTTATTATTCTTTTTTATTGTAGTTTTAAGATCGTTCACCCCTTTTCTTAAGCGACGAATTTTAATAATTCTGTAATAAAGTCGTATAACGTTATTATTCATCACTTTACTCGAAACTTTATCTTCGAAACTTTTTATTATGGTACGTAATGCAATTTTTCTCTCTTCTTTTTTTTTACGTTTAATAAGTAAGTAAGAGTAAAATTTTTTGATTTTAGTAATGAAAAATAGATTAAATTCTTAATTTCTGTCGGTTTTACTCTGATTAATATACACTGCCGAGACATTAAAGTTGGTCGGAGGAGGAAACTATCATCAATTGAATGAGACATCATCCTGCGTAACAACGTAATTAAATTCGAAATTCGCTTAAAACTGACTGATTAATGTTTAAATCAAATAAATTCATATATTTTTTTCATTCATATTTAATGAAACTTGATGTTTAAATTATGTTTGTTGCGTTACTTTAGCTCTTAACTAAAAAAAAAAAAGAGTTAAACACGAGATAAAAGAGCGACAGAGATTAATAATCATCGACATAATATTATTGATAATTATATCGGGGTTTTATTAATACCGAAAGTAATTTTTCCATCGCCTAAATTAATTAATTACGTCCCTTCTTTGATAATAATTAAGTTAAGTTTGATTAAGTTCTGTGCGCCTTTAATTTTTCGAAGAGCAAAGATGATTTATTAAAAAATATTTTATATATATATATTTGTAACTTATCCATAAACATAAAGAAGTTTAGAACTTTCAAATCAATTTTCAAACATTAAGTTTATCTCATTTTGCTCTCAGATATATAAATATTTTTGTAGAAATTTAACCAATTTCATCAGTCAGTTTTTCTTTAAGAAAATGCAATATTATCTAAGAAAATTGAATTTTTTTTTTTTTTTTAAGGAGAACTTAAGTTTAAACAAACAAAAACAAAAATTTTGTTTTTAAAAACTTAAATAGAATTTTAAAAAGACTAAAATGTCAAATATATCTGATTATGTTTAATACGCTTAAGAATCAATCGATGAAAAAATTTTATTTAAAATTTATTTTCCCTAAAATTTTAAAAATTATTTAATTTAATTATTTTTCCTTCATCAAACTTTTATTTTATTTTATTTTTTTTTTAAAGTTAACACATTAAAATGAGCAAGAAGTCGAACATTAATTTGCTCTTTATGATCTTTTTTTTTACATAAAAAAAATATATATATATTAAACGGATCGATGAAACGTTTCAAAGTAACTAAATTAAAACAGATCAAAATCGATTTAATTAACATCAAAACTTTTTATCAGATTTTTACGAAAATCTGTCTTGAACGTTATTTAAATTATCCTTTTATAAACTTCAGAAATATTCTCAAAAATGACTAATTTTCCGTGATGTATGCAGTCTTATCTACTACCGAGATAATGGAACCTTAAAAATTTGATTTTGACAGTTCTTGTTGGCTGGAAATATCGAGAAAATTGGCTTAAATTGGCTTAGAAATTGGTCAAACGTGAAATATTTCTCCATCGTACAAGTATGCTTGATTATATTACGAATATGTACATTCAATTAAGCAATTTTTTTTTTTCTTTTTAATCCTCGTTTTGCATTTTCTGATGAGTTTAACAATGGCTTCTCTAATTACGTTGCCTCTTAAAATAGTTTTATCTAAAAATTTTAATTATATTTTTAAAATAATGAAAGACAGTATGAATTAAATATCTTATTTCTTATTTCGTTCGGCATTTTAAACACGTTAATATTAATTAATTTTAAAGTTGTTTAAAAAGAAAGCAAATCTGTTATGTTAATGAATATTCGACAACAATATTCAATTATCATTGATTATTATTATCATAAATATTACGAAGAGAAACTTCAAAAAGATTTTTTTGATATTTTAAACTTTTTTTGAATAATTATTAAAACTGAATTTAAAAAAAATTCATGCAAAAATTATCATAAAAATTTTGAATATGTGTTTTCATTGCATATATTATTATTAGTCTACTTTCTCGAGGAACGTATAATAAATCAGATAATATGATGCCTGTATGTCTGTATGTCCCCAATAATAATTTTTAAACTTTTTCATAGATTCGGAATTGGCATTTTATCATTAATTTCGATGCTGCATTATTTAACTCTCTACCTTCGACTATTTAAAAATGGTGGATATTCAAATTTCTGTGATTCTCTCTTAATATATTTTGAACTAATAACTGGATTTTTACGAGATTTGGCAGTAATGCCAGATTATTGGTGTTGATATTGATGAAACACATATTAGCCATTTGCCTTTAACCATTTAAAGATGGCGTAAGTTCAAACTATAAAGGTTTCTCTTTAATAACCTTTGAATTACACTATTTGATTGAGTTTTTTTTTATAAAATTCATCATAATGGTCAGATCAACAAGGTCAAATTTGAATTAAAATTAAAATTAATCATTCGTAAATCAATCCATTAAAAAATAGTGGACTAGAAAATTCGCTATTTTTTAATGAAATTTTAAGGTTTCTCTGAGATAACTCTAGAAGTATTTATCAGATTTTTATGAAATTTTGCATATAGCTTATGCTAATCAAGGTAATTTTGATCTTATATATTTTAATTCCGTATATTTAATAATTCTAAAACAAAGGGCACACTCTTTATTCTTTCTAGAACTGATTCTGATCACTTAAATTTTGTTAATTTTTACTTTTCTTCAATCTTATTATTAAAACTACTTTTATGAGAAAAATAGTCTTTTGTAACAAATAAAGCACAAAATGAAAATAATTATAGTTATAAAATACTATTTCAACTTCATAAATTGTTGATTATCGATGTTTGTTGTTATTACACAAATTTTGAATTGATTTTTTACACTTTGCAGCATCTGAAATCATCTTCCACTTATGTATGTGCTATACTTCTAGAATATTTTAATTAATTTTTTTTTAGTTTATTTGTTAATCATCATAATACTTTTATTGTTTAAACAATATATTATTCATTCCAAACTGCGAATTAGAATATTATATACTGAATATCTCTCCATAACTTTACAAAATTCTCAGTAGAATATAGATAAGATAAATTCTATTGATTACTTTCAAAAGTACAATTTTTCAGTATATTTCCAAGTGCTCTTTATCATGACTTATGGGCATCTTCAAGTTTGTACAGTGGTGAATATGCAATGTAATATATAGGCCTATATATTTTTTTATTAAAAATTAATAAATAAATTTATTAATTTTGTTAAGAAACCATTTTGTGTTCATTAACTGAATAAATCATAGTTTTACAGAATTTTAAATAAAAATTTACAGACTATTTTGAATCATGTTTAAGAAAATTATTTATTTTTGATTATAAACTATTAATAAGAATCGATTCTCAACTCGATGTAACGAAATTTGTCTACAGTATATGATGACATAGAAGTAAATCTACGATTCTTAATCCATTAGATGCGCTTCTAACTCTTACGAAGATTTGATTTTGTAGAAGAAGGAGGCTAAATCCGATAAAATGAAAAAAAAAAAGATTGTCTTTTTGTCAAGTTACATTCGATTGAATCCCTTATAAAACAAATGAAAAGAGGAACTGAAGTATAGAAAGTTATTTTGCTGAAAAAAAAAAAATCTTAATAAAATGCATATGTGATTTATAAAAATGGATAAAAATAGTAATAATGTAAAAATTAATTTTCCTTTTTATATTAAAAACGTATAAAAAAATGTATAAAATTTAAAAAATATATTAAAATTATATATTTTATATATTAAGTATAGGATGATAATTAAATATTTTAGAATCAGAGAATGAGATCTCTTTCTGTTTGCTTCAAATATATTTCAGAATAATTTTAAAAATTTAATGTCATGATTAAAAAATGATTTATTTTTAGGATTAAATATTTTTTCAGAAAATAAGTTTATTACAAATTTTATTTTATATTTCACTTTTATTAACTCTCTCCTTTCTTTTATATAAATTTGTTTTAAACGCAACTGAACATCCAAAATATTCTATTATAAAAAAATTTTAACTAATATCTTCATCATTTTTTTTTCTTGATTTTTCTGTTTATTTTTCTGAATTTTTTAGTATTAATATGTTTTTTTTGAATTTTTATAATTAGTTTTCAGTAAAATTTGAAGAATAAATCGGAATTTCTAACCAATTAAAAATCTTTTCAGTACGAAATAATAGTAATTAATCTAATTTCTAGTGAGGTTTGTAAGATCATCACGATAACTTGCAAACTTCATTTTCCTTTAGACAAAAAAGGAAAAAAAAAAAAAGTGAATAGAAAATTCATTTTCCTTTCCTTTCAATGGAAAGTGAATGTGAAAGGAAATTTCTTCCTTTCCTAGCTTTCCATTGAAAGGAAAGTTGTCAAAGGAAATTCACTTTCTTTTGGAACCTCACTTTCCTTTGGAAAAACGAAAAAGAAAGTGAATAGAAACTTCATCTTCATTTTAAAATTAGACAATAACTGTAGTTTCGTACTGAAAAGATTTCTAAGGGATTAGAAATTCTAATTTATCCTTTACAAGTCTGTGTATTTGTGTTGTTTATATATATCACAAGTCTACAAGTCTCCCTCTTTTCATAAGATGTTCTCCTACTAATGACTTCTGAACTAATTAGTAGATTTTCATGAAATTCTACACATTTGGTTATCCATTAAAGATAATGTGGATGTTGCATCTCTTAACTCTCTAATTTCAGCCATTTAAAAATGGCGGATGTTCAAACATGCGAAATAATCTCTTTTAATTAATTAATGCGTTTTTGTGAAATTCAAAAAATTAATTGTAGAAGCCAACTTTCATATTGCATCAACTAATTCTGCAGTTTCAACCATTTAAAAGAAAAATGGTAGACATTCAACTTTCTGAAGTTTCTCCCTAATAACTTTTGAACTATTTGATTGATTTTTATGAAATTCAATAGACTTTTCAAGCCATTAAAATCGACCTGGAAGTATCATTACTTGACTGTGTAGTTTTATC
>WUQG02004501.1:0-12182 GCA_011317285.2 Androctonus mauritanicus | reverse complement strand
CAATATCGTCTCCACGGTGGCCCACCAGTCAGGCGCTGGCAGTGGGCTGCATCGGAATCGAACCGGGATAGATTCTCGCCCTTTTCCAACATGGCTGGTTCGCCGTCATCGGTTCTGCCCTAGCGCTGTAATTACGAGTAAGGGTTTTGCTTTCTGTGGAAGGTTCGGTTGTACTTTACTCTCCGAACTTCCGGTGGGCTGCCTCTTTTAGTGGAGGTTATGCCCAAGCTGGTGTCCTAAGAATTTCTCCTGTTAGGAGAGGTGGTAATAGCAAATACGGTTCCTCGGGGGACAGTTCCGATCATTGCAGTAGCAATCACGGGTAGCTTCTTTTGTCCTTGCTTCTTTTGAGAACAAAGACTAATCTCGGCAAGTAAAGGTCGATACAGTGCACGCGGCGCGGATGCGGCGGTTATGTCCCTAGGCCTGGCAAACCTGAGCGAATCTGCCGTATTCGTGTTCCGTTGGCTTCGTGGACCAAGAGGTGGCAGGCGAGTCCGCACTTATGTGGCAGGCTATGATTAAGCCGAGATAAAGTTTACATCTTATATCTCGCTGACGTTTCAACCCTGTAGTACCCTTGTAGGTGGAGTAGGGGAGTGGCCTTTAGACCAGTCTCAGCATACAATATGAGCCTATATTGATACAAATTAATTTTGTTTAAATTTAAAGCAGATGTGAATTTTTCTTTTACGATGGAAATAATACTGTACTTAAAATTAACAAAATAAAAGATATAAAGCAAGGAAATATTGATTTATTCTATTAAAATAGGCAATATTATTTCTTGATCAATCATGTTTATCTCATTTTCACTGATATTTAGGCATAAGTAAGAAAATATGCCTATTGGCTTATATTGGCTTTAGACTGTTTGATTCGATCAAACAATCTAAAGCCGATTTAAATGAGGATGGCACCTAGGTAAAAGCTTTCACTATGCGTTTCCTGGAAAACTTCTTTTCCTCCTACATAACTCTGGATGTCTTACATTGGTTAAATTTTTATTTATTTACCGAACCAACTAAGATTTTAGCTATTCATGTTTTAAGAGAAGTATTTTTTTAGACTTTATTATGCTTTTTGATATAAATTCATTTAATTTATTAAAAATATTTAATAAAATTATTGATATACTGTATACTAAAACATAATTTATTACTTAGAAATGAAAATTTCGATAAAATTATTGTATGCCTCTTTTTATTTATATACCTTATATTTTATAGGAATTATGTCTTCGATTATTTGCGTAATAATTTTATAAATCATTCTATTTGAAAACATAGAATTAATCCCAATCCAATAAGGCATAAATGATTAATCCTTTTTAATCATTTATGCCTTATTTTAATTAGTAAAGAAATTACTATCGAATAATAATAAATTGACGGATGGCTAAACCATGGGAGCTGAGAATCGTATAACTATTGAAATAAAGTATTCAACAACTAGTTGCTTGTACGTTAACCGCTACAAGCAATTGTTTACGAATAATTTGAAAGACAGCCACAAGAAAGCGATGTTCAATGGGGACATGTCCTCCCATTAGAGGAAGTACCCCTGAGGTATGGTCGGTCCGGTTCTGCCGCTCTGATAATCCGTACCCCTGTGGTAAGCAAGTTCCTTCAACATTTATTTATCAAAATAAAAAAAAGTGTGGCAAAAGCAGTTCCATAGTCACAGAGAGAAACAGTTAGTTAAATAATCATTTTGTAAGAACGCCGACCGCCGCCATCTCGTCGTCAGGTCCTGATACCAAAAGCAGTTTAAATCTGTGGTACTCCAGCACGGGATATTTGAGCCAGACCGAGTTGTTTTGCAATTGTGAACCGAATTTGAATGAATTTGAACTAGGCCGAATCGCAAATCGAATTCGAATATAGGCCGTGAGAAGTGGCACAGGATCCAAGAATGAACGATTGACTCAAACATAATATACACAAAAGCAATTTATTTAAAGCAATTAATAGCCGATAATAATAATAAACATGGAATTTACAAGGAATTATATCAAAATCTACTTAAACCTAAACTAATTATACAATGATTCGAAAGAGATTGTGTGAGAGTTCCACGAGCATACCTGAGAGAATGGAACCGGAGGTATCGGTGTCACATCAATTATTTGAACACTAGCCTAATAAATGTCCACAAATGTTCATTATCCGAAAGTTCACAAATGTCTGTTCACGCAACACACTTCGTCTCTATCTTCCATGCTCGACGCCATTGTCCTTGGTCGTCCATCGTGTCCTTCTCGGTCGGTCGTCTATCGGCGCGCTGACGGGACGAGTTGCTTTCCCCATCGTTAAGACTTACATTTTGTGTTGTTATTCGTTCACTATCAAAAGTAGAACTCCTCTCTTCTTTTGATTAGCTTTCATCTCCTCTACTCTCCTCGTCCTCCTTTTTTTGAATACGATTCACTCCGACTTTTATATCCCTTCGACGTTCCGATATTTTATTCTTACGGCTCGGCTTACACATTGTTTTCCTTCGAAGACAATTCCCACCACATTTTATTAATGTTTATTTTAAATACGGAAGTTAACAATAATAATCGATATATCAATAATAACCGAAGAGAGCTAATTTTGATGTATTAATAAGAGTATATACAGATAGCGATATAAATGATTATACGAAATCAAACGTTACAACAATATAAATCCGTTTAACTTATAATTATGTTAAAACTATTATTTTCTTTAAATTTTAACAAAATGAAGCAGTTTAAAGGTCGTCAGGAACCTCGCAATTTTAATATTGCAAAAATGCTTTCGGCTTTATGTAAAGAATAACACAAAAAAAAGGAAATATTGTATTATTCATTCTTTGAATGAAGAGTTCATGAGTGTTGAAATTGTATCAAAGTGAATAGTAATTACACGCAGGCATGATTATATGCAGAGATGTTTGATTATATGTAATAATTATAGTTAAAATTTATGAATTGAAAATTTTAATATTTTTTGTAATAAGTTTTAAACGTTTTGCTCTAGTTTTCAATATGACAAATATTTTCTATGTGGTTTAACACTGTTTTCCGTCTATTAGATATTAAACGGCGGGGCATTCCCATAAATCCCACACGCCGCCAATACTCCTTGGTAGATCAGGAAATTGGGTTAAAGCTGGGGTTAAGTTCGGCCTGGATTCTTCCAGGAAAAAAAATTAAGAATATGGAATCTGAAATTGAACCCGAATCTTCCAGGGTGGAAACAGAGCCTGCTTCCGCTTAAGACATCTAACCGATAATATGTCAAATTGGATTGACTTTATTTTCATCGATACATGGCAAATTATCTTGAATAGTCAAGGTAGCCTGGACAAAGGACATATCACAGGATCTCAATAACTATCGACAAAAATAGCCTTGTACATATTTCCCTTGTGGGTGGGAACAGAATTAATCCAGTCTTATCCACATGTCATAATTGATGCCCTTTTGTTTCCCTTAATGGGCTGTCACACTTCTGGCAGGATTCTTTTTCCCTTTCTTCATGCCTTCCTTTATTCTTTTCACTTCTTTATTTTTCAAAAAATTAAATTTCTGAATTTAACTTTATTTCGGAACTACAGCCATTTTCGGTATTCTTTTAATTACATATCATATAGACATGGTCTTTTTGTATACTTCTAAAACAAATTTAATAACTGAATCCCAATCATACAGTTGAACTTCCTCCATTTTCCAAATATATAAAGCATTCGTTTGCATTGTTTGATTGCTTCCTTCGAGTCTTGTCGCATTGTATTGTTCGCTCGTGCTGACTGGTCAAAGTTCAAATTTTTTATCTCCTTTCGCGCGGCTACGCGCCTTAACTCGAGCAGCAGCACGGGAAAAGCTAGTCCAAAACAAATTGTACGCTCGTAACCGCGCGAAATTGCTTGCTTACTTTGCTTCGCGTCGCGTTCAGTGTGTCACATCCTTAATACCATAATTTGTGATAATAATTTTTTTGTAATCTATTATGATATTTATAATCAAGTAAATAAGTTTACTTGGTTGTTATAAATATGACAACATTATAAAACTTTTTGACTTTAAGTATTTAAATTTAGATCGGCATTAACATCAAAAACTTTCAACTCATATTTTTTTCATCTATATTTATATTAATAATATCTTATTTCAGTATAGTTTTATTCTTGATATTATACAAATACAAAAATTATTCAAGTATAAAAATATTTATCTTCTAAAATGCTATTACATAACTTTTCTTGTCCTACTTAATCTACGCTTATCTTGTAAATTATCATTATACATCCTATCTTTCTATATATACTATAAATGATAAACAAATTAATATATCAACATTCGATTAATTTACTGTATAAATAATTATAAGTATGTTTAGTTTATCATAATAAAATAATAAATTTATATTTTATACAAGACAAATAAAAATATTATTTTGTCAGTTTATTGAATTCAAAAATCAAAAAGTTTTCCATACATTTAATCATTATCTGAATACAAATTAATCAATTATTTTCTGTTCAAAACCGGACTTCTTAAAACGATTTTGGTCATTAATTTTGGAAGAACTAAAATATTTACCTATTTTAAAGTGTGAAATATATATATTTTTAAAATTAATTATTTGAAATTTCGTAGTCGTTCACTGCACTTAAATTATGATCGCAATGAATTTAGAAAATAGGTTATTTATAAACAAACATCATAATAATGAATGACATACAATAATTATTTATAAATTTGTAAATTGTCCTTGGTTCGGTTTTATTTTAACTATAAGTATATAGTTAAAATAAAACCTCAGTAACAAAAATGGATCCGAAGTGTGTTATATTGTTAATATGTTTCCTTTTTTATGTTTATGCAGTTGAATATGCCGATGATGCGGATGACGATCATGATGTTGGACCTTCGAAAAGATACGATGGGTATTTCTCATTTTATTCTTTGATTTTCTATTATTTTCAGAGTTAATTTAATGAGTTTATTCACTTTAGTTACAATGTTCTTCGTTTAATACCGCAATCACAAGATGATTTGATATTCATTCATGGGCTTCAAGTCAACGACATGGTAGAATTTAACTATTCTATTTTTATAATTATTTAAATGCCTTTTTTACTCTTTTTAATTTTAGCTAGATTTTTGGACAAATGTGAGAGTGATAAATGCCTCAGTTGATATCATGGTACCTCCTTTCATACTTAAAAAATTTAAATATGTTTTGGAAGAGAATCACATTAATTATTCGACCCTTATACAGGACGTTCAGAGGTGATATCAATTTATCTCGTAATGTTTAACTTTGTTATCGCTCTCGTAAGTTTCCTTTCAAAAAAATTCTCTTCTCTTTCAGTTAAATTTTCATTTATTATATAATTTATTTAGAATCATTGACGAAGAGAAAAAATATATAAGTACTCCTGAGGAATCGTCTCGTCAAAAGCGATCTTTACTTTCGTTCTTTCGTAAATATCATAAATGTAAAGAAGTTAGTATCACTGATATGTAATTATCAGTCCTATAAATATATTGGCATTTTGTTTATTATCTCGATTTTTGGCCAGATTTTTTCGTATTTGAATCAGTTAAAATTTCAATATCCTTCATTAGTAGAATATTATACCTTAGAAAAGACTTATCGTAACAAAGATTTAAAACTATTCAAGGTAAGAAAGCATAAAAATAATTTGACGACAAACCTAATAATCTATGAATTATACAACTTTGATTATTTGAATTGAAACAATTTTCATGTGGGTTTTATGTTAAAATTAAATAACAGATCAGTTTTGATAAGACCAAGACCAAACCAGTCATATGGATAGACGGAGGCATACATGCAAGAGAATGGATATCACCAGCCACCGTTATATACTTTATATATAAGGTAGTAACAGCTAAGGATTTGTTTTTTTTTTTTTTATTAATACTATATAATTGTTTTTTATAAGCACAAGTTGATTGTTATTTTAAGAGATAAACTTCTTATTGCAGCTTTTAACAGGTTTTGAAAGTAACATTGAAATTAATAAGTTGGTAAGAAACTATGATTGGTATTTTATGCCTCTGGTTAATCCCGATGGGTACGTTTATACTTTTAAGAAAGATGTGAGTATTTTATAATTTTTCTAAATTATACTTTATACAAGTTAACATATTATGTTTGATTTAGCGCTTTTGGAGAAAGAATCGTTCAAAAAGTTCTAAGCATTCAAACGGTGTGGATCTGAACCGAAATTTTCGTTATGGATGGAACGAGAGCTCTATGAGTACAATCAATTTTTATCGTAGTTTCTATTAGATGTTTAACTGTTTATTTTATTTAACTATTATAATTAGCGACATCCAATAATAATAACCCAAAATCGGATGAATATATCGGACCATATCCATTTTCGGAGAGAGAAACTCGGACTATGTCTTGGTTATTATATGATATAAGAAAACGAGTTAAACTCTATGTATCTATTCATTCGTATGGACAATATATATTATTTCCTTGGGGTTGCAGAAAAGAATATATTAAAGAATACCATCTTCTGGTAAATTAAAATAAATTAATCATATTATAATTAATATGAAATCAATACAATTCTTATTATTGTTTTCACTTAAAGAAAAACATTGGAATGCGTGCTGCAATGAAAATCAAGAGTTTTGCTGGAACGGAATATAAAACTGATAGCATAATTAAAGCAGTCTGTGAGTGATTTATATGAAACGACTACATTATTACTTTCTTATATAAATCATTATATCTAAATAATATTAAAATATTATATTTTTTAAGATGCTGCTCCTGGAAATTCCGTCGATTGGGTTTATGGAGAACTGGGTATAAGGCCTTCATTCATAATAGAACTGAGAGACAAAGGAAAACAGGGTTTCGAACTGCATCCAAGTGAGATCATTAATGTAGGTGAAGAAACTTGGTTAGGTATCCAATCAATGATTTCTGATTATGTATAAGAATATCAGTGCATGTGAAATTTTTTAAATAATTTTGTATTATAAATATTTTCGGGAAATAAACGCATTGGCTGTCATTGGAATGTTTACTATCACTGGAAATAAATCTTAAATGAAAATTATAACATACATTTATTACATATATTATGATAGCTAATAAAAGAATATCTAATCAAAACACCTGTATCAAATTTTGTACATAAAGCATCCTATAGAATTATCACAGTTTAGTTTTGATGGAGAAAATCTTATCGAATTGTTATTAGCAACATTAGAATTTTTTTAAAAAATTTCATGGTGACCTTTTATAAATATTTCTATAAGTTATTTTATTGGTTCCAACTTTTTAAATTGACATTGTATTCGAAAGAGATGTAAAGCACGAGATATAAACTGATGGCTGGTCAATTCTGTTCTGGTCAACAAATATAGGGATCGATGATCTGATTCGAATTCATCTCGAAAAATCTTGACAATTCTAATCTCAATTTCTCATAATATTGATAAAATAAAAGGCGAAAATTGAGTATTGAAAAAATAAATAAATCTAAAGGACAGCTACCTAAAATAAAAGACAATTCTTTACAATAAAGAAAGTGTGAACCTTAAGTTTAAAAAAATCATGTAAAATTATAGATACAATCAAATGATATATATATATACTTTTTTTTTCTGAAGATTGAATGGAACATGTGCCCATGTTGCAACCTTTCACAGTTTAGAATTATTGATTGCAAATAAATTTGACGATATACCGGTTTTTTTCTTTTGTCAACAGATGACGCCACTTTTCACTCAGTAAGAGTACTAAGTGGAGGAATGCGAAAGAAGCCCTACCACAGGCTGCCCACCCCTGCGGAGGGGTCAGTCGGATTGTGGATGACGGGGATCGACGGGCCGGGCCCGGACCCGGACCCGGACCCTATGATAAATATTTTCAAGGGGTGAACCCGAGACTCGAACCCGGGTCCTCCAGAGTGGAAAGCCGAAGCGTTTCCACGCGGCCAATCCGGCCCGATATACCGGTTTTGAGAGAATGTACACTGCATGAACGACACGAACTCGTCGAGCTGGCCGGATTGGCGGCATTGAAACGCTTCGACTTTCCACTCTGGGGGACCGGGATTCGAGTCTCGGGTCCCATCTCTTGAAAATATTTATCATGAGGTCTGGGCCCGTCCCATCGATCCAATCCTCCATAATCCTGCTGACCCCTTCGCAAGGGTATGCAGCCTGTGGAAGGGCTTATTTCGCCCACCACTTACTAAGTTAATACTCTTACTGAGCGGCTACTTACAAATTAGTACTCTCTAGTGGCGTCATCTTTTGACAAAAAAAGAACTCGTCGAGCTATATTTCATTCTCAATTTAATTTCCTATTCCATTTTTTAACTGTTTATCCTTCGGAAATCGTTATCTCTATTTTGCAAGTTCGATCATTCAAATATGCAACAAAAAAAAATCCATTATATTTTTTTTATAACATCCACAGACAATTAAAGGTTGGCTATTTTCCGTCTCTTGGCAGCCATGTTGAAAATAACACTAGAATGTTGGGAAAATAAAGGGCGGAGCTGAAATTTGTCAATTAAAGTTAATATTTTGACAGATTTGTTTTCATTTTTGTAAAATCTGAAAATCATAATATTTGAATGGACAATAAAATTTTGTATATTCGTTTTTTATCAAACTTTTTATGTCGTCTTTTATCTTTTGAAGTTCATGAAAAAATTTTGACATAGATATCAAAAATCAATAGTTATTAAAATCGATTTTCCTTTAATAACTTTACGATTATCGATTTTATTTATCGATCTACTATCATTTTATAATCGACTAGTGATCGACTATCGATCACTTATCGATTATAAAATGCTTATCAATTCTTTTACTTTTATTTGCAATTGTACTATTTTAAAACAATGGTATTAGATATTTCATATAAGAATGTAATAATCATTCTTATATCAAATATCTAATCATTAATAAATTATTTTTATTGGATTTACTTATAGATTTACAGTCTGAATATTATTATCCTGGAAAATTCTTATTTTCTATCGCGGTTATATTCCAAAGAATACTTATAATTGCAAAGATTGAAACAGAATAACTACAATTTTTCGTCCTACAAAAACTGCTTTCGTAATGTTCTATTGAAATCTTAATCGGAGTCTTTGAACTTATGCTCAAATTTTTGAGCCCTAAAACTGCTATTTTAATGATAATAATATATACTCAATTACCATGTGAAAATGTCTGTTAAATTGGACAGTGAAAATTATTATAACAACAGTCATAGCTACTTGCTGATATCTATAAAAATCAAGTGAATGTTACATAGAAATGCTTTAGCTTTTCAACCAAAAGTCCTTGATTTTATTTCGAAACGCAGCCTTGAAAAAAATCTATTCGAAGTGTTGGGATCCTAAAAAGTAATGGGCAATTTACCATAGGATTTATTTCGCTTCACCACTTAGTAAAGAACATTTGAAAGTATCACCATTTGTTGCAATAAAAGCTATCTAGAAAAGAAATATAATGTCATATTACGTCTGTTATATAACAATGTTATAACAGACGTAATATGACATTGAAGAATGAAGAATTTACTATACTATTTATAGTACTGTAAATATGGCAGCCAGTTTCTAAATGAAAACATTTCAGCTTGTCATACTGAAGGATTCGGATTCGATTCTCGATTCCCATTCCTTGAAAAATTTATTCATTAGCTCCGAATTCGATCCCCATCAGCCATAATGATGGCTAGCTTATGGAAGAGCTTGTTTTATCCTGCCACTTTGTACTCTATCTGAATAGAAACTGGTGACAACTGATGACAAAAAAATATCTAAGGTATTGAATTATACACTATAATTACAATTATCATTTATTTATATTTTTATATTTGTATTTTGCGTAATAACATCGAAGTTCTTCGAAGCAGCAAACTTCGAAACTTGTTTTGAGAAATGAACTTCGAAGAATCGAAGTTCATTTCTCAAAACAAAATATATATAAAGTAAATATTTTTTGATTTATATATTTCCAAATAATATATATTATCTAAAATAGTATATAAGTTTATATCAGATATTTCAAAACTTTTAATTCTGTAATGTTTTGGTAAATCTCGCTTAAGTTTTAAATCAATTAAATTAAATCGGTAATTATTAAATTTATTATATCATTATTCAGTCTATATTTTAAAATATTTAAGAATTTCTTCTATTATTCTTGAAAACTTTAGGAATTCACCTGCTTAAATTTCAAAACTTATGATTAAAGTATTTTCATAACAGATGAAATTTCATCGACTATATTTATTATAATTCTCTCTAAAACATATTTATTGTAAAAACATTAATGCATAACATATAGGAATCAAATAGTTACTGTGAGTATATATATATTAGCTTTTTTTCAATTTATATTTCAAGCAGTATCAAAAATGAATCCTAAGTATATTCTTGAGTTAATATGTTTCGTGTCTTTTGCTTTAGCTAGTGAAGTTTTTGATGATGGTCCACGGAAACGATATGATGGGTTTGCCAGTTTATGCAATATATTTTATTTTATAATAATAAATTTAAATTTAATTATATTGCAATTTAACTATGTAATTTGTGAATTTAGGTATTCGGTTCTTCGTATTATAACAGACTCTGAAGAGAAATTGAAATTTCTTCGAAATTTGGAAAGCGATGAAGAGGTAGACCTAGTATACATTTATTTCTATAATTATTTTGAAAAAAATTTATGATTCTTAATTTTAGTTAGATGTGTGGATGGAATCTGAAATAATAAATAAACCAAATGATATTATAGTTCCGCCTCACAGGTTGCAAAAAATTAGAAGAAAATTAAATGACAACAATATAAACCATTCTGTTTTTGTACGTGATGTCCAGAGGTAATTATTAGTTTTCAACAAGTTATAAATCTTCCTAAAACTTCTCTACTCTCTAAAAAAGTAAACTTTACTAAATAGAATTCGTTTTCTTGTGCAGTTTTACCCCGTTTTCCATCATATAGATATTAAACTTTGGACATTCC
Source organism: Androctonus mauritanicus (assembly GCA_011317285.2). NCBI lineage: Eukaryota > Metazoa > Arthropoda > Arachnida > Scorpiones > Buthidae > Androctonus > Androctonus mauritanicus. The sequence continues at coordinate 1,162 of WUQG02004501.1, read as the reverse complement.
AGTTCCTATCACGACCCGCCCATATTCTTGATGGGATTAGCCGTTAGGTGAATGAGAGGGTTCGTCGGGCAATGCCCGACCCTTCCTGAAAAAATGTTGAGCTTTAGGACCGTGAATTGAACCCAGCGCGGTGGAAGCAGAGAACGCTTCCACCGCGGTCATCTGGCCGATCATTAAATAATATTGTGGTCTACCGGATTGCCATGTGGAAATTTGGCTTTCCACTCAGAAGGATTAGAACTTGGAGTTTGAGTCTCCGCTCTTACCCGTTGAAAACAAATTTATTATGGGGTCCGGGCACGGCCCGTCGATCCACGTACTTCACAATCCTTCTGACCTTTCCGCAGAGATGGGCAGCATGTAGAAGGACTTGTTTCGCCTCGTCACATAGTATTCTTAAAGAACGAAATGTGGCTTCATCTATTGAGCAAAAAAAAATAATAATATTGTATAGGCGGAGATTATGACTCAGTAATGAAAAATGGGAAAAATGTGTTCCTCTAATTTTGTTTTAATAATAATAATTAATGATTTATTTCCACTTATAATTTCTATCTAAAAATTTCTCTCAGTTTATAAAAAATTGTTTATCCATATAAAAACATAAAACTTGCAATTTATCTATTGATTTAATTTTTACAATCAACGTCTTCCTCTGTCAAAATGCTTTCGCAAAGCATTTTGACAGAGGAAGACCTTATGACATAATAATATTTAAATAAGCAAAGTTACTATCCTAACACTAGCAGGTTTAAATATTTGCATTCTAACAAGTGAATTATATAAATTTATCAAATGATTTATATAAATGAGGATTCCATTTTGAAGATGCTTTTCTTTATTTACATTATAAATATAATACAATGAGAAATAACTTTAATACTCCCTTTGGATAAGGAATCAGAATATGCCTACCGTCCGACTACACGTGTCGTAAAAGGCGACTAAAAGGATCAACTCGTACCATTCGGTGGTTGATGCATCCATCAGTGAGGTCTCATTAGCCGGTTCCTATATGGAATCGGGACTGCTGGTGGTGCCCAAATCCGTCATTAGGGTCTGTAATGAGAATCCATACGAATATCAAACCCACCGACCGGCAGGCAGTCCCGCCTCCCACGTTATTCGTACCAGTCTCATAATCGGAGGAAAAAGCACAGCT
>WUQG02004490.1:0-12182 GCA_011317285.2 Androctonus mauritanicus | reverse complement strand
CGGAAGGGTCAGCCGGATTGTGGAGGACGGGGATCGACGGGCCGGGCCCGGACCCCATGATAAATATTTTCAAGGGGATGGGGCCCGAGACTCGAACTCGAGTCCTCCAGAGTAGAAAGCCGAAGCGTTTCCACGCGGCCAATCTGGCCGACTATATTTTTTATTTGTGGTAACATGATGTTGCTACTTTCCATTCAGATAGTGTACTAAATTGTAAGTGGCGGAGTGAAATAAGCCTTCCACAGGTGCTTACATCTGTAGAAGAGCGGCCGGATGGCCGAATGGTAAGAGTTACCGTGTAACGCAGGAGGGCCGGGTTCGCGTCTCGGATTCGGCATCTGAAAAGCTTTTTCGATGATGTAAACTCGACCCGATGATCTCCGTCCTTTCACTACCCGGGCCCTCTTCCACGAGTGTGGTGCAGCCCGTGGTTGGAACTAGCCCTGCTTCTTAATAATTTCCCCGATTGGAAAGGGGCGTAAAGTAAATAGGGAGAAAACTATGCGGAAAGATTATCCGCCTAGTTCCATTTGAAATATGGAACTATGCGGATTGGGTCTCATCCATTTGAAATATTTATCATGGAATTCGGGCTCGGCCCGAATTCCATGATAAATATTTCAAATGGATGAGATCCGAGTATCAAACCCGATTCAGAGTGGAAAACCGAAACGTTTCCAAGCAACCAATTTGGTCTACTGCGTATATTAAACGGCTGGGCATTCCAGTTCCATCACGGGCTGACCACATCTCCGGTAGAATCAATCACATTCCAGTGGCTCCACAACCTGCTCACATCTCTGGTGGGATCAATCATCAGATGGAGGATGGGATTTAATGAGCTAGGCCCGGACTCTTCCTGAAAATATTTTTGAAAATATGGATCCGTGAAATGAATCTGGATCTTAGAATGATACCGCAGCCATCCGGCTTACTCATTATGGACGTTAGTGGCTCATAGACAGCCTAGGAATAGCTTCATCTCATATTAAGCTACGTGTGAAAAGTTGCTTAAAACAAGAAAGAAGAATATTCCCTCTTAGGAAAGTCTATTTTAAATATAATTCTAAAACACTCTGTAATATTTAAGTTTTGTAATATTGAAAAGTGAAAAGAGATTCAAATTTCCCAATGATTGATCGAATAGATTAAAAATCATTTTTATTATTGCTATATTTTATAATACATATTACGATTTCTACTGGCATATAGGATACATACATCTACATGTTGAAATGTAGATGTTTGTACTCTAGCTATAGCATAGTTGATGAAACCACGGATGAAAACATATATTTTTTTTTCCTCGAATATGCCTAATATCATTTTGAATCGTTTAAGAATATGAATTTTTGAAATATTATTAATCTTTTTTTTTTAATTTATTTTCAAATGTATATTTTCTGAATATTTATTTTATGTATAATTTAAAAGTTTTATCATGTTTTCCTTTTTTCAAATGGAATATATTTTTCATTATATAAGCTACTGCAAAATGTTTCATAGCAGAATTTTAATAACGATAATCGATTTTTTAAGATCATAAATTTTTATGTCGTTTTAAACAAAGAGAGAGAGAGAGAGAAAAAAAAAAACAAATAACGAAATAAAGAATAATTTGGTTTAATAGGGCCGTATCTGATTCTATATATAAAATTTAAATATCTTAAAAACAACTACATCGATAGCAAAAACAGTCATAGGTTTACATAATTCTAACTTCGTCGTTTAAATAGGCAGTCAAATGGAAAATTTGAAGTAGAAAGAACTGATTGATTGACTGTTTAGAAACAGGAATGATTTAGAAACACCAATGAAATATTTTAATAAAGGGAATACTCTATCCGAGTTCAAAAAAGGAATCGAATCTATTTAGAATTAGTTAAGTTTATTTAATAAGATAACTTTATATATAGTAGTTATTTCATCTATCATAACCTCTTCTTCATTTTATTATATATAATAAGTTAATCTGAAACTTTTCAAGAGGTTTCATCTATATTTCTAATATTCTTATTAAATATTAACTTATTGTCATTTGTGATTATTCTTATTTACGCTTATCAATATTTACTTAAAATGTTTGCTTTTCTGATATTCAGAAAATACAAAACCCTACTATAGAAAAAAAAAATACAGTTCTTCTATTAACAAAGGAATTTTTTTTTCAACTCATAATGTGGATTATCAACTAAAAGCATAGAAAATAAAAGTCATTTTTATATTTTTTGACTTTTGTATTCTAAGCTTTCAGTGATGATAGCCAATAATGTGGGTTCAATACGTTTCTTTAATAATAAAAGTATCTCTTTCTTCATCAATAGAACCTTTTATCTTGTGAATTTCTGCGTAGGATTGAGTTCTGTATAATAAATTTATCTGATATTTTCGAAAGGAATAAATATTCATTTTACTATTACTGATTCATCATAATCATTTTTCAAAAATTCTGTGCATATATCTAGATCAATTTATATGTGACTAGACAATATATATATAACGAAAGTTATCGTTATAATGTCGGAATACATATTGTAGTTTAAAGAAAAGTGTAATAGTTAATATGTATACAAACTGAAGAGAACGAAACGTGATTTGTAAATCATATACAATGTCCCATTTTATTTTATTTTATTTTTTTTTTTTGAGGCCTTGAACGAAAATGTTTTCGTCTCGGAAAAGTCGCACAAGCTTAAAATCTAATAAACAGCGCTTAACATACAGTAAGTAAACACCGAGAAGACTGCAGTTAAAATTAGGCAGTAGTCAAGCTGTTCATTCATACAAATATTACTAAAATTAATTCTCATATATATATATATAATATTTAAAAAGTATAATAAATCTAAAGTTCAGAATGAACGAAGAAAAAATGCTTTAAATTCTCACAACCTGAAATTTAAGTTATTTGACTCACGAACATATGGATTTTAATCGATTAACATTTTTTGAATGGTTGACTAATCTTACAAATATTTATTTTAGATTCGAAAACAACAGTTTACTCAAAAGAAATAAAATAAATATATCATTTTTAATAATTACTGTACTGAATTTAATTATAAAAATATATATACTGTATATATATTGTCTAAAGATGCGTTTTTCATTAAATATTATTAATATAGATGACGTTAGGCCCATTAACTTTACTAAATTTAAATTACCGATTTATGTATTCGAGCAAAATCCGAATACGCGCATTTAATTATACAAACTTTAATTAAGATCCAATTTTCTCTCCCAAACAAAATACATTTATAGTTAAATTTTAAACATAAATTTCTATCTTATATATACGATTCTAATTAACAATTTTTAATTCTGCGAAAGTAGGAAACGCGAATTGATAAAATAACAAAAAAAAAAAAAAATTATTAAAAATAAATCAGGAACTTATTTATCAAAGTTCAGTTTGATTTGTCACATTATTATTACTCCTTGCGAAATATTATAGTTAATTAAATTAATCAAAGTTTTTTTTAATACAAAATAACACGAAACTTACTATCAAAAGAAGAAGTTAATATAAAATTTCAGACGAATCTTCCTTAATTAAGCCTAAATTAGATATTTATAAATAAAAATATGACGTCAGTATTTAATAGTTAAAAATTTATTTTTTCTACTACTAATAATTATGACAATAGTAATGATAATAATACGAAATAACACGAAATTTACTATCAAAAAAAAAAAAAGTTAATAGTATAAAATTTCAAATGAGTTTTCCTTAATTAAGCCTAAATTAGATTTTTATAAATAAAAGTATGACGTCAACATTTAATAGCATAAATTTATTATTTTTTTATTAATAATAATAATGATAATAGTCATAATAATAATAATAATAATACAAAATAACACGAAACTTACTACCAAAAAAAAGTTTAATAATATAATTTCAAACGAGTCTTCCTTATTTAAACCTAAATTATATTTTTATAAATAAAATTATGACGTCAGTATTAAATAGCAAAAATTTTGTTTTATTAATAATAGTAATGATAATAGTAGTAATAATAATAATAATACAAAATAACACGAAACTTACTACCAAAAGAAAAAGTTAATAATATAAAATTTCAAATTAGTCTTCCTTAATTAGGCCGAAATTATATTTTTATAAATAAAAGTATGACGTCAGTACTATTAAATACTGACTATTTAATAGTAAAAATTTCTTTCTTTTTTTTTAATAATAGTAATAATAATAATAATAATAATAACAATAATAATAATAACAACAGTAGTAGTAGTAATAAAACATCAAATAATAAAATAATTTAATTATTTATTCCTGTAGTCAAAAATTATTCGGTGAAAGGTAATCACTTGGAGCAATAATAATAATAAGTTTTCGGAATTTTTAAAAATAAGTTTGATATTATGATTTTGTCGTATAAAATTTATAATAACTAGCGTATTTCTCGAATTAAATTAATCTTTAGGCCATATCCATCATTCTACGGTTAATATGGAAATTCCAACGATAATGAAGCCAAGAGGAAATTTTATTTCTCTCAATAACTACTGCATAATAGCGTCGCCATCTGCCGTAGAAAATAAACAAAATAAAATAAAAATTTCGTAAATTTATCTTTCGTAACATTAATTCGTACATGTTTACCTTCAGTAATATTTTGTTTATTTATTTATTTTTCGGTTTATATAAATAGTACTGCGCATTATCAGAAGTTATTTTTATATATAATATTTTGTTATTCGTTTGCTGGCGGAAACTAAAAATTGTTTTTTTCTTTACGTTTTTATAAATCGTTATGTATCTTCTAAATATTGCTTCGTTTAAACTAAACCAATACAGCAAGCATAAAATTATACGCAATATTCGTCCATAAATGACGCATGCTATAGTATATAGACAACGCCCTTTCGTCTATTGCGCACTCTCCGACCGGATGCGATTCTTAGTGACGTAGAAAGCGACCTCTATTATGGCAAAAGGTTTCATGTAGTTTGGCAGGTCTGCTGTATCCGTCGGCTGCTTACAAATTGTCGTAAGTAATATAAACGAAAGAGGAAATGCGATTGTTTTGATATGTTTAGCATCTATACGATGTTATAATTCGATCGATCTTATGAAAATAAGTAAATTACTAAAACTTTTAACATTGCAGATTAATGATTACTTGTAGCATCGACGTAGAATTTTTGTTTTAATCGCAAATTCAGTATTTTGATTTTTGCTTTGCAGCATGCAAGGATCGTTTTAATAATAATAAATAATAATAATAATTGTAATATAGGTATTGATGCTTAGCATATTTTTAATAACGACGATATAAAATTTCTATAAAATTAAATATGTTGTCAGAATATTTTTAATTACTTTATAATCGTATAAATTTTATCATTTTCTGAAAATTTGATTGATACCGGTATTTATATTTTTTGTTCAGATTATGTATATATAGTACTTTATCTTATATAATGTTGATTAGAAATTAAATGAACGTATTAAAATCGAATATTTTTCAATGCTGAAGTGTAGTGAGTAATGGGAAAACGTTTGTTTTGTTTTTATTATTTTTACCAGTTTTATTTAGAAAGCAACCAAAAATATTAAATCTTGTGGACTTGAGTGTTAATTATAGTGTTTTTTTTTCCTCTTCCTCAGTTTTTTCTTAAATAAGAAATTTTTTATTATTACTATAATTATGTTCAAATGAATACCAATAATTTAAATATAATGGTTTTTAAGAATTATTCAGTTTAATATGTTTATCTTATAGTTGTTTATCATTATCAAAACAATTTATTTTCTGTCAACAAACACATTCTAATAAAATATTAAATTATTTAATTTTAAAATTGATTAAATGTATAAATATTGAGTTTATTGAAATATTAAAAAAAGGCATTTTTTTAAAGATATATTTTGTATTATTTATTTTAAGAAAATGCCATATTTTTAATAAATAAGCTGGAACACACAAAATTTTTTGTACAGTACCTTGAAATTGAAATTTCAGTTTACCTCAGGAAAAATACTGTTGATGCATTGGAAAACATATTGCTGAATATATATCAGTAATATTGTGATTAGAACATAGATTACAAATCAATGATTTTGGCTATATCTTGGTGAAATAAGTATTTTGCAATAATAATTTCCAATTAATTTCTTTAATATGTTTTATATTTTATTTCCAGATTGTTGCAGAACTGTTATTGTTTTAATGCAGATTATCATATCTTTATTGCAGACTAAGTTGCCAGGCGTTATTTATTTATTTATTTATTAATATTATATTTGATTATAGAAAATAAAATTATATTTCCAAATACTATACTGTATAATAGATTTATATTAATTCTATAACCTAAATTGAGGACCATGAAAATAATTTTTTTCCCATGTTGTTTTTGTTTTTTATTCTGATATTAGAAATTTTCTTAAAATTTCAGTCATTTATTTGTACATACTGCACAATTAATTTTCTAATATTTTGTATTAAACATTGAAAAATATATCTAAAGTATTTAATGACTACAAGCATTTTTAATCAGACTAAATAAATTTTTATTAGTGAAATAGAAATGTTTTTGCTTCTTTATCTGCTTATAAAATTAATATTACTTATTTAATTTATCTATAGAATGTAAATTTTGACTATAATCAATTGATACAAATTTTAAAAAATTCTATTTTCCTACAGAATATATAATTCAAACTCCTAATGTTTATATGTATTTAAGGAAAAATTTAATTCTGATTTTAAAAAAATTTCACAAACATTTACAAATATACAATATTCATTTAATATATATTTACTCACAGGAATTAATTAAAAATTATAAATCCTTATAATTGCAGATACCTAAATGATTGCTAAGAGTAGGATTACACTTTAAGACATAATTGTTTATTCTATAAATTTATTTGTAGATACGTATACTTTTTTTTGATATCTATTTTCTGAATATCAAAAATTTCTTACATTCATTCTTCTCTATATTAATTTTTGATATTAATTATGCTTTTATATAATTTTTGAGGTATATCTTCCATTCTTCCACATTATCTTTAGATACTATTGATCTCTGCTGGTCTAATTATTCATTATATTCATTTTATCATTCTGTTTTCTATATATCAAAATTATTTCCACTATTCTCTCTTGTTTTGTTATTATTAATAATATTGCAAATGTTTTAACATCAATATATGAAACAATGATGACTAAAACTTAAGAACTGGTAAGAAATTTATAAATGCAATTAATTAGAATTAAGTTTTTGTTTTACAAATTTTTTCTTAACATTTTTCAAGGAATGAATTTACCTTCATAAAACAGTGTGTATCTGTATAGATATATATAACAGGAAATATATAAAGAAGAATACACGGAAAAGGTTTGTTTCGGAAGGAAAAATATACTTTTTCAATAGAATTACAAATGATTACGATAAACATCATTAATTTATTTATAGATTTCCTCTTCATTTCTTTTAAAATATAAAACAATTTAATATTTATGATTTTTTTATAAGCATATTTCATTATAGAATCAATAATGTTTTTGATATTTAGACTTTCTTTAGCTAATATAAAGTGATAAGGGAAAAGTCCCAAAAAAATGTATGAATGTATGCAATCCCAATTGAATATGAAGTCTGAAAGACCAGAAATATATGTAGGTATTATTATTATAACTTTACAAAGAGAATAAAAGAAGACAGAAAAGAAATATAATTAGGAATCTACTACAGAAAATTAGCTATGATAACAAATATAAACTGTGACAGAACAGAAATTATTAAAGAAATTAAGAAATCAATGCAAGAGAGAATAGTAGGATATAATTATAATACTGTATGCAGAAAACAGAATATGAAAATGAATATAATGAATAAATTAGACCAGTCAAAGAACAGTAGTGTTTATAGATGATGTGGAAAGTAAGGTAACCACAAGAATTATATAGGAGCATAATCAATATCAAGAATTAATATAGAAAAGAATTAATGTAAGAAATTTTTAATTTTTAAAAAACAGATATCAAAAGAGAATTGATACATCTACAAACAAATTCATAGAATAAACAATTATTTTTGAAAGTATAATCTTACTCTTAATTAAAATTAATTGAATCATAATTTGTTTGTAATTTCTCTTATTATTTATCATTTGAACATTGTATCTATCTATTCGTGAGAGATAGAAGGCATATTTAGTTGTTTAATCCTTTGGAAAAACATAGACAAAATGATGAGAACAATGAAAGAATTTTACCAGAAGTAATGTAGCAGGCCACTAACAGAAGAAAGAGAGGATATTCTTTAATCAGTTCTTATGACCTGTTTGAATTCTGCCCTCCATTCTAGAGATGGGTTTTATTTTATATCTATGCTCCAAGACTGGATCTATAATCCATTTTAATTCTTTTTATTTCTTCCTTTTGTACAGAGGAATTGTTCTATTAAAGAGCACTTTAAGTGATGCCATTTTCTAATTTCACAATTTTTCTTAAATTTTTTGATATGAAAAACAGCTTATAACTGTTCCAATTAACTGTCGTTTGTAATCTCCCATAGTTGAGGAGGTAGAATTTTCATGGTTTTTCTTTTAATCTGTTTTTAATATCTTTCTATCCATGAGAGTTCTAAGAGATGAATTCTCATAGTTAGGATAGGCAACTAAAGGTTTATTTAAATTGTATTACCATATTTCCTTTTGGTAATAATCTTTTGGTACCCTTTTAACTTTTCTTTTGTTATTCTATATTTTTGATTCTTCTAATAATTAAACCTATGACTATAGCTTCCAATCATTTCAATTATCTATCTGTTTTTGATAAGTTCCCCTTAATTATATTTGTTATCTTATTCCATGATTTTAAGTACCTCTTTGACTTTTCATAACAGAAAAGAAATAGTATTCTTCTTCTTTTCTGTTCTGAAAAGAAACAGATCTTAAAGTAGTGCTACATAAAGTGGTGGTCTTGTTCCACAAGTCATCTATTGCCAGTGCACTACAAGTTCCAATATTTTCAGAAACATAACATTAGTATGCTATAGGTTTACAGTTCATAAATGTTGAGTCAACCAAAGACTATATAATAATACATACTGAATAATGTCATGTGGTATATTTTCCTCATTCCATATCTATATATAATTTCTTGAGGCAAGTTAGAAATCCTATGCCTGTCTGTAGAGAACTGGAAAAAATTGCCAGTCCATAGAGTACTTGAAAAAGAAATTACCAGTTTATCATATCAAATAGTTTGAGAAATATTGCCTTAAAGGATACTCTTTTATTTCAAGTACTGATTACTTCTGGCAGAATTCTTTTATTCTTATCTCATGCTTTCCTATACTCTATACTTTGAAAAATGAATTAGAAAACTATTAAATATTCCCTCTATTTAATCTGTCTACCTGACACTTAGTAGCAGTCTTCAATTATTTCTAGAGCTATAAATAGATCACCTATTTCTATATGGATATCTAGATAATTTATAATTTTTTTGTCAGTTTCAGTTGTAATTATTCAACTGAAACTGACAAAAGGAAGCAAATTTTCCAGTTGTATTTATCAGATCTGCAATTAAAAAATTTATGTAAAAATGAGAAAGTACAAGAAAATAACCTGCCACTAAGATCACAGAGGTGCAATAATCAATATCAAGAATTAATATCCAAAGAAAAATAAATATAAAGGACTTAATATTCCAGAGTTTATAAAATAGTTAAGCCTGGGCTTTTCAAATAATGGAAACAAAATTGTTCCTTAAATGTAAGCAATCCAAATACAATTAGACATAACAGACTATTGAACTAAATAAATTATTAAAATACAGGTAACCCTTGTATAGCATAGTTTCCTACAATAAAGTTTCACTCTAACATGATTAGAAAATTGTAGAAACCCTCATATAACATGATACTTCTATAACACATTTAGAAAATTACATATACTCTCCTATAACACAAAACATTTTCATTAATTTTTGTAAATCCACACTATTGATACAGAGTACACACAAAATGCAATCATTAGGAAATACTTTGCTAAAATTAATCCTAAATGCAATTTTGCTAGTTTACCATGAGAGAGATGATATGCAATTTATTTTCGATTTTGACTTAAAATTGAGTTAATTATCGACCATTGAGTATTTTGTGTTCCAAACATTCAGTTCTTGGATAAAATCAGTTTTTATTCTTCAATAGAGGAATATGAAATAGAAAAAAAATTTTTTTATTCATAAATTATTTTTGGGTATGTTCTGTTTTGTAGTGGATCAGATTACAGATTTTGTAAAGAGAGCAGAAGATACACAAACTTTAAATGCAGAAAAAGTTCAAAAAGTGAAGTTAATATTGCTAAAAAGGAAAACATTCTTGTTTTAACTGAACAGTAATAAGGAAAATATAATTATTATATGAATGTTACATAGATTGTATAATTTTTTGTTTTATATATATATATTCTTAATAAAAATTAAATTTCTTATGTGGAATTAAAGAAAGTTGTTTTTAATTGGTTTTGGAATGTAACTCCCTTTTGTGTGTTGGTTCCACAGGTCTCATGCAATATGGTTTCACACAACACACCAATTTTTATGAATCTATCTACCATATTATACGAGGGTTAGTTGTACTAATTAATAAATGAAAAAAATGTATAAACAAACTTCATAACAAATAACTTACTAAACAATAAACTTAAACTAATTTATTTAAACTACAGTTAATATTTTGAATAGTATTAAATATTTTATTTCAAAGCAAAAAGTAAAGTTAACAAATTGGAAACAAAATACTTATTTTAATTAATTTAGTAATAATTCAATTCAAATAATACTTTTATTAGTCTATATAAATAAATATATCTCCATTTCCAATAAGAATAATAAATCTAATTTTATCATAAAAAAAAATTGCATAGAAAAATTTATAAGTTTGCAATCACTAAAAAAAACTTATCTATTTCAGCTTCAGCATTGATTTAAATAGCTAATCTTATAAAGCTCCCATTTATATGGCTGATTTATATAAGAAATTCTACAGATATTATATCAACATTTCATTCATCCTTTTTGCAATTTTATATATTTCTCCATTTAATAATTCATTAGAAAGAATTTAATAATAGATTCAATTATTTGTGTGATCTCTTTAGTGATCATAAAGATGTGGTAACATTATGCCAAAAAATGAATTTCAGAACGACAGAATTTTAGTCCCCTATGATATTTATAATAATAAAGGACTCCATGAGTCAAAAGATAAATTTACTTTAAATAATTGTAATATAAATAAAATAACATAGAAGAAATAGATTTAAATTAGGAAAATTATATAAATTTAAGGCAATATTTGATGAAAATTTGAAAGTTTTTAACTAATAAATAAAAGTACAACAATTTGGCAAGTTTATTACCTTTATTAGATTTAAATTTGAAGATCATGTGATATTTAGCAGTTCTGAAATTCAAAGTCAAATGGCAAGTAATAAACTAAATAGATAATATCTATCATAAGTTTTTGTATTATAGCATTCATAATAATATTTTCATTAATGCTTTTGAAATGCTTTAACATCAATAGGTTAAAATGGCAGTGAATTTCTGACATTCAAGAACCAATTAAAATTTTTACATTGCAATTAATGTGAAATGAGTTTGATTTCTGGATTTAGGCTTAATGAACAGTTTTTAAGATTCCAATAATTTTTGTAAACTGAAGGATACCTGTACAGTTGACAGCATTGATAGAGAAAAATGGCATTGTTAGGGAGAAGTTGAATCACATTAAGGCACATCCTCCTTAATCTGTTCTATGCTAATTATGACATATGTTACACTTTGTAATTTATCATTACTGGCTATTTACATTTTATGCTATCCATAAAATTTATTAAAACTACAATTTTGTAGGTTGTATTTACATTAATGCAGATTTTGCAATTTATTTATACTTCTGATTGATTATACTAATCTCTGATAATAGTTCCTATATTTTTTGGCTGAAATTTTTTATCTTACAAGCAGAGCTGGAGTCGGAGCCCAGAGCCATGGAGCCAGGAAGTTTTGGAGGAGTCAGAGTTGGAGCCGGAGCTAAGCTGATCATATTCAGTGGAGCTGGAGCCAGAGCCATTAAAATTTCTGCTGGCTCCATCTGCCATATATACTCGAATATAAGCTGACCCC
>WUQG02004479.1:0-12182 GCA_011317285.2 Androctonus mauritanicus | reverse complement strand
TTAACATTGAAAATCACTTCACTATACAACTACAAAAGTACAACTCAAAACAGAAATAACAAAAACTCAACGTAACAAAATTGACAAGGTTATCCAAGCACGTTCGTCACATGTCTGTTAATGAAATCTTTGAAATATTGCAGTCAAATAATCTTATTATTATTATTTGCATTCTAGCCTGTTTTCACAAACATATACATGAAATCACAAGTACTGTATAGTGACTACGTTGCGGTATTCACACTATAACCTAAACTAAGTTAGGTAAGTTAACATAGGCATGTTGAAAATATCAGTCAGTTCTGCCATTCATTCGAATGTTCATATTGATAAGCAGAGACATCTAGGGTCTAAGTAAGGCAAAATCTAATCACTAAACTGTGCAGTAGAAAGGTGGAAAATTTTTAAATTTAAAAATATAATTTCTTATGAACAGCATTTCAGGGCCCCCCTTTCAAGTGGACCCTGTGCGGTTGCACCTGCATAGTTACGACACTGACAGCAGAAACATCAAACATACATGCAATTAACAACATTAAAAGCACCTTATAGAAGTGCTTTTGATTTTATTTCAATTTTACTCTCGATTTTTATTTTGCTTTCGATTTTATTAGATCCTCCTTAGAGGATTTAATAAAACTGAAAGTGCTTCTATAAGGTGCTTTTAATGTTGTTAATTGCACGTATGTTTGATGTTACTGCTGTAGTGCTGTTTCTGATCTTTGATTAATCTCAGTGTGTAATTCACCTAACTAAATAAAATATCTTTAGAATAAATACAAAATAGGAAGAAATAGAATAAAGAAAGATGATTTTGAATTTTACTCCTCACAATATATTAATGTTTTTGAAACTTATATATGAATTAAAGAATATTAAATTTCTTTTATTAATTTTACATTTTACTATAAGCATATTGAATTATCAAATTTAATAAATATTTGATGATCTTTCAACATTTCTCAAATTTTTTACATTTATATTATTAGATCCAATAAAATGTTATGATGACAATGCTAAAATTTGTTACTTGATAGAAAAAAGTATTTTGGATGAATAGATTTCAGAAGAATCATTTGTAATTGCTTTCATCCTGCCAAAAAAAAGGTAAAATTATTTATGAACTTTGATGATATTTTCAAAGACACCCAAACCTTACTCTGTGTTGTAGATGTGCTCTTGAAAAATGTGAAATATATCAAAACAATGTAAATCAAAATGTAATTATCAAAAGAAATTATTGAAATTTAGAAGATTAGAAACCAATATTACCATTTCTACAATTAGAAAATATTTGAGCAGAATCCATAGTATGAACACTACACATATAGCATACTAGGCATCATACTAGAAGTAGTAACTGTACAATATTCTTTGCTGCTACTGCTACTAAAGAAAAAAGTATTTCCATAGTGTAAAGAATAAAAAGTATATATCTTCTGCTAGCTGCTATGTTGATGATGAAAGCTTGAGTCAAGTAACTTAATGTTATAGATTCAATGAATTAAGTGAGACAACAATATGATTAGAAAAAATATATTTATTTTTAATTTAATATAACTATTTAGCTGCAAAATTTTCCTTATGTCATATTTTATTGTATTTGATTGCACTAACAGCAATAAGAAAATATCAAGAATATTGTTTTATCAATTTCCTAAAGATAGTGAATATCAAGGCAGTAAATATTGCTTGTATTTATATATTGTGGTCTCAGAAGTATATATAAACAAGCATACTTGGGTGATAACTGAATCATATAATGTAGCCATTATGCTCCAAAGGAAAAATTATTCCTGTAACAATACAAATGCAAAATTTTATGACTTAAAACAAAATGTTTTTCTAATTATTTTACAATACAACTTTGAAAAAATGCAAACCAAAATGACACAAAGTGGGGTTTGGATATATGATAAAATATTTGTTGTAAGTTGATTATATGCAGTTTATAAATTTCATATCAATAAATAACTTAAACAGATATTTCTCAAATTTTTGATTTAATGAAATGTATAAATGTATATCACTTTTTCATTTTGTGAAGATAATTTTTATTTTTGAAAAGAAACTGTTTCATCATTGATCAATTATCTACTGAAATTTATCTAAATCAATTATTGAATTTTGTTCTATATAATAATTTATAGTCTCTAATTCATATTATGATAAATTTTTCTTGTATATCTATTTCTCTAATTGCTTTGATAAAAAAAAAAAAAATCCATTATTCAGATGTTTTATTATTAATGTAATAAAATGAATAATTGATTGTTTTTATGATTTTCCTATTTTTTATTTCTTATTATATATTCATGTATCAGATTTACTGATGTATATCGCTGACTTTATTTTAAAGACAAAATATATTATCTGAATTATATTATTGTTTGGCATATTATGGACATATTAATATTATTAATCTGATAGTTGCTAAAGTTTTAGAATGCGATAGTGAAAAAGCTGTTTGAAAACAAATAGCTGTAAAATAATGATTGCACATTATTCCAGATGTGTAAATTTTTAATATAGTACTTTTCTATCCAAATGCAAATTTCATATATTTACTTTTCTGTTGGAAAATGCAAAATCTAATCAATAAAAAACTTTTAAATGAATTAATTATTTAATCCTTTAAATAAATTATTAATTTAATAGATTACATTAATTATTTAATTTTTTTAAAGGATTTTATGCCTGTTATTTTTTAAAAGACAGTTACCATAATAAAATACATAATTAATATATCTTTAGCAGAAAGTATTAATTATTCTCAATTTTTTGAAAGTTCTAATTTTCAGAAAATTATATTTGCAAATAATTTATCATAATCAAAACATTTAAAAATTATTAAATAAATTTTCAACAAATATTTGAAAAGCTTTTATAAATTTAAATAATAAATAACATCACAATAATTGATATATTTATTACCATTTAATTAAGTTTAATTTTGAAAATTATTTATACTTAGCAGTTTGCAAATTCAAAATCAAATGGAAAGAAACAGATTAAATAAGTATTAATTATTGTAAACTATTGTATCATAGTATGATTATTGCATTTATTTCAATGTTTTTGGAATACTTTAATATCAAATACCTATACCTATACCTATTAAAGTATACAAAAATTTATATACTTTAATAGTAAAACTGTAATGACTTTCTGGAACCCAAAAACTGATTAAAAATTTTTTCATTAAAATTAATGGGGATTGGATTTTTGTTTTGTGAATTTTCACTTAATGCATTTCTTGAAAATTATTCCTAATCTTAATAAATTGAGCAATACTTAGCAGTTTGGAAATTCAAAATCAAATAGAAAGAAACAGATTAATAATTATAATCAGATACAATGTACAAAACATATTTTAATATTCAAATAAATTTTTTTTTCAATTCATTTACAATTTTTAATTAATTTTTTAAGAAATCAAGAATTTTTAAAAATTTTTTAATGTTTTAAAAAAGTTTTTTTTTCGTATTATTCAGCTTTTTAATACAGAATATTGTAATGAAATTTTTGAGGTTATGAATTATATTGTGCAGGAATAATACCAATTTTTTAAAGAAATTTTATTAAATAATTGCATGTTTATGGAAAATTTTTGATAATTTTTGATTATTGCATTTTATTCAGAATGTGAAGATGTTTTTTATGTAATTTTTATTTGCGAACAGCAATTTTATCAAGATACTTGCTTCCATTCTTTGATATTTTTTATTTTGTCAGCATTTAGAGAAAAATTACAATGGAATAAGAAATATGCCTCTATTTCCATCATAAAATGATATTTGTAATCTAAATATTTGATAAATTTGATGAAAAAATAAATTGAATATTTCTTTGTATCTATAAGAAATTATTATCATCATAGAGATATAAAGAAATATAGATATAAGATTTATTATTTAATATAAATTGTATATTTTTCTTTATAATAAAGAAATATCTATAGTAATTAAGATATTTCTTTATATCTCTTCTTTATATCATTAAATATTATTTAAACTATGTATTCTATATATAATTAAATAAATTATTGGTTCTATGGTTCTATAGAAAATAATTTTTGTTTTAAATTTTTCAGTTCAATTCTTTAATTTGATTATAATATGAATTATTCATGATTTATTCTTATAATCTAACATTTACTTTCTAATAAAGAATTGGACCAGCTTCATCATTAACATCATCAGCCGGAATAATTCAAAATTTTCAAAGTTTGTTAAAAGAGGGAGAAATCACAAGGTTTACATCAATGGAACAATGCAGAATTTGTAGTATATTAATTACTGCAGAATATTGCTTAGAAACAATACAGCAGGTATTTTAAATTACAAATAAATGATAATTATCAAAACTATTGATCATTAACTTAATTAAAGTTATATTTTTCTTATAGCTAGAAGATAAATTAAAAGAAAAAGTGGATCCAGCTTTAAGTAATCAAATTAATCTTAGTTCTGAACAAGATATATATCATGGGTAATATATTCATTAATATTTATTTTTATGATTGTAAAATTGTAATTTGATTAAACTCAATGTTCATAATATTTTATGATGATTAATTTTTGAATAAACTCCTGGAAATTATTATTTATTGTTGAAACAATACATATAAGTTACTACATATAGTTTATTTTATTCAAAAACAGATAAAAGTTTACATAAATAATCAATAAATTAATTTTTTTAGATTTCATTAAGATTATTTTGAAATAATTCAGAAACAAAAACTGTAATATAAAATAATTATATAAATCAAATATTAATAATATCAATTATTATTTTTAGAGTTATAGCTAATTGTATTCAGTTATTAGTTCAAGATTTAGAAGCTGCATGTGAACCTGCTCTTACTGCTATGGGTAAAGTAAGTATATATATTGAAAATAATTTTAATTGTAAAGAATTACTCAAAAATAATTGTTTCAGTGATTCATTTATTATAATCAGGAGTGGCTTGTGCATAGGTACTGCAGAACTGCAGCACCCTCAGTTTTTTTTCGATATATAAATGTACTTATTAATTTATTTATATTTGTTTGTAATATTTAATTTTATCATCAACAATCCTATACAATTCTCTTATTTTATATAAAAAAATAATAAAAATCCATCTTGTAGTACTTAGGATGGCAAAGGACACTAACAGCATTGTTTATTACAGTGCCATATTGCTACTTGTGCAAGCATGTGCACATCATAGTGAAATGTGAGCTATTAGCATAATGCAGCACTGTCCATCCTGCAATTTCACTGTTGTTTATATGCAGGTTGTGTCAGTAGTAATGTGTTCGTAGTGCTTATCATGTTTATTCTATCTCTAAATATTTGGACATTACAATTAAAGATATAATATTTTAAATTATACTAAACTGTGTAATTTTATCGACAATAAATAATATTTTTTCAATAATTACAATAATTTTAATATAATGATATTAAAATTTTGATAAAAATTTAAAAAAATTAAACATTGTTTAATTTTTTAAAATTTTTATCATAATTTTGATATCGTTATCCAAACATGTGCACACTATACTTATAGTGTTTATATTTTGAAAATTGTAGCACCTTCACAGTTTCAAGCCATGAGCCGCCACTGATTTTAATTAACTTTAAAAAATTTCTATCTCCAAAATAAAACACAAAAAAATCACTATAAGAGTCAAGGCCAAGTAATAATTAAGTTATAAAAAATGGGATATTATTTTAAAACTTATAGAAAGTGTAAATTTTCTGATTCCAATATTGGATAAATAATATACAAATTTTTAAAGTAATTTTTGCTTATTATATTATCAATGATTATATACTTAACTATCAAGATTGAGGTGAGCAAATATGCAATTGATAAAAACAAGTGAGTTGTGAAGAATTTTAGTACAATATGTGCAATTGAGACAAAGAAATATTCCAGCAGTAATGTTTTTGCTATATAGATTGATTATTTATATATAATATGCTATTCTTCTTTTCAAATGAAAATTTTCTCCTGAATAAATAACTTAGAATAAATGTATTGCTATGTTGTTTATAATTTTCTTGCAAATTACTTAGATCTATTTATTAAAAGTAATAAAAAATAATATAAAATTTTTTAAATATTAAAAATGTATTTGTAAAATTCATTCTACAGTTCATACGTAATTTTATAATATGATTTAATTGATATTATATATACATAATGTTTACAAATTTACTAGTAAATTTGCTTCATGCAATTAAAATGACTTCATGCATAAAAATGAAACTAAAGTATTCCTTAAACTGTTAATTATTTGAAAATTTTTAAATGAAAATTCATTTTCCTTTAATTTGAATTTAAAAATTTCTGATTGATTCTTGAATTCCAAATAGTCATCTCCTTTTTTTATATATATTGATATTTAAAAATTCCAAAAATAAATACAAAAATACAGACTAGTTAATATAGTAGTGTGTGATAGTCATTTCCTATTTAGGTTATTTCTTGCCATTTGATTTTGAATTTCCAAGTTGTTAAAAGCATGGATGTTTGAATTTAAGTTTAATGTAGTAGAAATCATACCAATAATCATAACTTTATTTTTTTAAAATTATAAAATCTTCAAATATTATTATTAAATTTATCTGTTTCTTATACTGTTTCAGGACTTATTTTATATCTGTGTAATTTATAACAAATTATTCTTTTCAAGTTTTTCTAAGATATCTGAGCATTCCTATATTTTTTTAACAATAATAGTAATATATTATTATTTGTTTACTATATTTTAAAAAATATGAAAATTAATTGATATGAATAATTTCTAGATACAGTGGGCTTCTGTAGAAACAGTCGGTGATCAAAGCAGTTATGTTACAGCTATTACATCTCATTTAAGACAAACTTTACCATTATTAAGAGATCATTTGTCATCGTCTCGAAAATATTTTACTCAGTTTTGTGTAAAATTTGTTAAGTAAGTAACATTAAGATTAATTTACAATTAATATAATTTTATTAAATGTTGTATTTGCATTTGACTGTAGTCATATCCATACTTATTTCAGTAACGATAATACTCAGTCAATGATGTGAATAATTATTACCTTACTTATGAGTATCAGTTTGCTAGAGCTTGAAATTATATTTTCTTATATTTTATTATTTTTTTTCATGTTTCATTTTTAAATCTGTATTTGTTGTAGATAGAGATATTTAAGAATGATTAGAAATAAATATAATTTTTATTAAAATATTCAATATAATATGCTACATCATATTTTCTAGTATATATGTCATGCTTAATTCTAGCACCATCTAACTGCAGAATACAGTACTATATTTTTTGATAAATAAATAAAATTAATATATAAATTAATTTTATTTATTTTAATTTTTACTCATTAAAATATAGCTTACAGTTGCAGGAAACTTTTATTATATTTTCCAGATGAGCTTTAAAGTAAGAGCTAATAGTCAAAATATTGATTTGTAAAATCAAGGAGAATATTATCACAAATAAGTAAATAAACATTATACATAATTTTGCCAAGAAAGATATCATGCAAAAATAAGGCATAACAAAAAGCATAGTATGTCAATTGTTTATTAATTTGAAAATTATATATTTTTATGCATATGATAATCTGTTTAGTTGTTTCAGTTTGTATATTCCAAATCAACACTGTATAGCTTATTCAAAATATATATATATATTTAATTATATAGTAAATCCTAAATTAATCCTAAAATTTGGTTATAAATATAAATGTTACTGAGTTTTAAAAAGAATCTGTTTTGCAAATTGATGATTATACAAACTAAAAATGAATGATTAATGTTTGTTTTAATGATAAATGAATACTGCCCATAAGCAAGTTAAAAGTTTATTTTATTCAAAAATGTTGCTATGATATTTTGGATAATATGTTAAGTTAATTGGAAAGAAAAACAATTATACTGCACAGCTCAAATTATATATAATATTTTTATTGAAAAAAATAATAATTATACAATAAGTGAATTTGTATTGACATTTTATTTTTATATAAATATTTGTGTTATTTATATAAAGAAATAATATATAATTTGAACTGTGCAATATAATTTGTTTTCTTTCCAATTAGTTTGATATATTGATTGAAATATAATATTTTTTAATATCTTGATGAAACCCAATAATAAAATAGCTTTTATTGAATTTTTAAATGCATTTAATGTTAATATCATTGTAAATGAAAAAAAAAACTGTTCTGACAGAAAAAGATTTTAAATATAGAGTATAAATCTTTTATTGAAAATTTAACCATTTTGTTTTAAATATCTTTTTATAATATGATATTTATTTCATAAATTTGAATTTATAATTGTGATTTCCTCCTTTTAAATTTTTTTAATTGCATCATATATAAAATTTTTCAAAAAAACTTCTCTTTATCACTATATCTATAATTCAAAGCATCAAAAAAAGAGATAAAAGGGAATAATTCATGTGAATGAATGCTGTCATTTTATTTTAGCTATAATACTTTAAGATATTTTTTGGTAATTTTATATAAAATAGTTTTGCATTTTCTATTTATTATTATTCAGTCTATTTATTATTTCTATCATAGTTGAACTATGAGATTTCATTATTAAGGAATATTTATGAATATTTATATGAATGTTAGATTTTGTGAAGTTTATTATATAATAAACTCCACAAAATCTGACATATTTTATCATAGTCTGATAGAATCATATATATATCATGTTGTATAATAGTGGTAGACTAATAGAAGTAAATAGTTTAATTAGTTTTAATAAGTTCCATTAAGTGATTGAAATAAAGTTGTTTTGATTTTAACTTTTAATATTAAAAAAAATGAATAAAAATTCACTAAAAATTATAAAAATTTTTGAGAATTTGCAATTATCTTTATCTTATTTTTAAAAATTATTTTTACAATTCATTATTAAAAATTTTATTTTTAATAATCCAGAAAAAATGAAAACAGAATATAACAGACCAGGAATGAATATTTTATTAAATAATGAAAATGAAGCAATTAATAAATTAGACAGTGTGAGAGTTTAAAATAAAAGGTGATTTATTAAAACAAAGACATCAAATTGAATAAATACAGTCGATGTGTCAGCTTGCACGCGAACAACAAAGAAAGACCAAAGGTCGCAAAAAAAAAAGAAGAAGACAAATGGACTGAACAAACTTAGTATACACAGCCCAATTACAGCCAAAAAAATACAAAAACTATAGAGACGTGGCAGCAGACGAAAACAAGAGATCACAGACAGTTTAATTATTTTATTTACAGTTATGTATTAAGTTTTAATGTTTAATGAAAATTTAAAACTGAAATCATGATTAAATATTTTAATTCAAAATAATGTTGCTTATATTTAAATTTTTTTATTTTTATTATAATTTTTTGATTGATGATAAATTTATTTGAATTTTTTTAGCTCATTTATTCCAAAATTTATAAATCATTTGTTTAAATGTAAACCAATAAGTCCAGTAGGAGCAGAACAAGTGAGTTTTTATAATTTCTTCTATTTTAATAAAAATATTTAAAAATATATAATTAGCAAAATTCTGAAAATGTATTCAGTTTAAATTCCAAATAAGAAAATAAATAAATGATTTCATCTTTTAATCTATATTTAATTTACATACAGTATATATAATTTATTTTTGATGAAATGTTTTATTGATGATAAATTAATACACTTACAATATTTCTTTCTGCATCCATATTCATTCATAATAATTATATAGCATAATTATTATAAATATCCTTGATATATAAAATGTAATTTCTTTTACAGCTTCTGTTAGATACTCATATGTTAAAAACGGTTTTGTTGGATCTTCCTTCTCTGGGCTCACAAATTGTTAGAAAAGCACCTGCTAGGTATGTACATAATTTTTATATATAGTCTGTTTTAAAAACAGTTAATATGTAAAATTATGGAGATCAACAATATTGTATAATGAACCAATAACATAAATGTGATTAAAAATGAAGATATGAAATATTGGATTGAATTAATTATTTTGATACAAAATATTAATAAAATATTTCTCTCTTCTATTTTGCTTATTCATAATTTCATTCCTTTATCAAAATATTTTAATTGTTGGACAAAAAATTGCTTCTAATAATTATATGACTAAAACAATAAGAGAGGAGACGAAAAAGTTCTTATCCTCACCATGTGTGCTAGATCTGTAATTATAAACAATGGTAAATTATTGTCTTACTAATAATACACATGCCTTTTTTTGTTTTGATAGCTTCTGTTTAACTGCAGTTAGAAGCATGATAGTAGATAATGATGTCATACTGGAGTAAACAGTACCAAGCTATGATACAGTCCCTTCATCTTCAAGGGAAAATTGCATAAACGATCCACAAAGAGATGTCAGCTGTGTATGGCAAGAAATGTTAATCACATGAGACTGTGAAATGATGAAAATGGGAATTCAAGTGTGGTCACACCAGCCTACAGGATAACCTAAGAAAAGGCTTAGCAAAGGTGCCATATTGACAGATTACTTATAAAAAAGGGTCAACAAGGGCCTACTACAGGAATTTGATACAAAAATTATAGAACAGTATCAGTAAAAGAAAGACATGGTTTGCCTTCAAAAAGTGTGTTGCTCTAGTTGGCAATGAATTCATCTGCACACCAAATTGCAGAAACAGTCACTTATCTGTGCAAATATAACTATGAAAGCTTGATTCATCTGCATATTCTCCTAATCTAGCACCTTCAGACTTCTTCCTATTTTGAAATATGAAAAAACATTTATGTGGAAGAAATTTCTTCAATGGTTATAGAACTGTTCCACAGGCATGAGAAATATATGGCATTAGGAGATGGATATTAGAGTTGGGGGGCCAAATTTCAGATCCCTAGCACATCTACATCATGATAAGAGTGAGAAATTTTTGGCCTCCTCTTGTATAAAATTATTATATTGTTAATATATTGGTTTTAAGATGGGTAGATTTCTATTATGTGTGTATAAACTGTATTTCAAAATTTTATAATACAGTTTTTTCTTTTTATTTCAATTCTTATTGGAAAATTTGTATATTCAAATGAATACAATAATCAAATATATATAACTAGATCATGAAATATATAAATCATTTTTCAATCAATGATGATTACTAAATTAGAATTATATATACTTAATTTTATATACTTTTTAATTATTAATGCATTATGTCTTGATTATTTACACTATAATCAACTTTTTTCTTTATCATTATCTATATAATTTTTTTATAGATAATAATAATAATAATAACAACAACATTCAGGATGCATTCACCCAAAAAATTAGCAAATACACAGAACTCTCACAAGAAATTAAGCATCTTTGGGGAATGCAAATGGTAGTCACAATATCCATCATACTATCCACAACAGGAGTAATTCCTCATTCACTACACAAAAGCCTCAAAACACTAGATTTATACCCCAAGATATACATAACACTACAAAAGGCATCATTACTCAATACTTGCAACATAATAAGAAAGTTTTTCAGCACTGACACAGACAGTTAACACACAAGTAAACATTTCAAGTAGCTATGTCTTGACTCTTGTCTGACATAGCATTTTGCTCTGGAGTTATTCCGTGCTTTTTTTATAATAATAATAATAGTAATTTTCATAGAAATGGGCATTTGAATTGAGTTGGTTTCCTTTGGTGGGAAAAGTTGTAATCAAGTTTTTTATTTGGAGAGAAGAGAAAACATTTATCTATGATGATATTATTAGAATAATTGTGATGAACTACATAAACAGCAGTTCTCTTTATTTCTTTTCCTTAGATATTAAAAATATTTCAATAATTTATACAAATCCAGAAAAAGAGACCATGTACTGTTGAATTATTAAGAAAAACTATTAAAAGTAAAAAACCACTTGATTAATAATATAAAGTCAAAAGGCAACACTGATGGATTTTATGGAAGAATGAATATCTCTAGCCTACCAGTGATCATTGAAACAGTTAGAGAAATGAAAATATTCATAAAAAATTTTAATCATTACTAAACAACCACACAGGGGATTAATCACCATAATCCAAACGTATAATCTGAAAAGCACTAACTCCCCCTGGTGAATAAATTTTGAAATTAAACTGTAAATTAATAATTAATATTTAATTTGAACTA
>WUQG02004468.1:0-12183 GCA_011317285.2 Androctonus mauritanicus | reverse complement strand
AAGGATAACTTTCTTTTGAACTGCTAGACCCTGTTTAAAATGCTAACACCAATTAACAGCACTCTTCAGCAGTTTTGAGAAAACTCTTATTATTTTTATTAACTAAACATAATAACAACGAACGTTTTCGGGTTTCTGCGCCATCATCAGGTCAAGACCTGATGATGGCGCAGAAACCCGAAAACATTCGTTGTTATTGTGTTTAGTTAATAAAAATAATAAGAATTTTCCCAAAACTGCTGAAGAGTGCTGTTAATTGGTGTTAGCATATGTAAGTTGGTTTTTGCTGTTACTGTGAAAGTAATAACATTAAGAAATCAATTAATTTTAGATCATAATCAAAAATTGTAATCTAATAGTCACAAAAACACAATATACTAGCACTAAGCACTTAGTACTAGTATATTGTGTTTTTGTGACTATTAAATTATAATTTTTTGATTATTTGATTATTTTTGATTATTAGATTAGCAGTTAAATAGTTTATTATCAGAAACATTTTCAATGCACTTAGCATCTATTTTAGCTTCTAACACACATTAAATTACTATTACATAACAATTTTTTTTGTATTAGCTTTTTTTCTCTCATCTAATAGTATGTTTTCAATTTTATTTTTTTTCCATATAATAACAATTATAATCATAATCAAACATACATATTAAATTTTTATATTTATTGATTTGCTTTTTGCTTCAAACTTTCTTTTAATAATAGTAAGCATTTTAAATTAAAATTTCTGAAGGAAATATATATAAATGGTAAACTTCTATAACTTACATATGTTCCATTGCATCTTCGAATAATACAATATTCATTGCAGCATGCATTTCATTATATGAATTTAATGAATTTATCAAAATTTTTAATAAATTATCTTTATCTATTACAGGCATATATTTTGATTCTGTTATTCCCATTGCAAAATGACAATATAATGGAATTTCTTTTTCAATGTTTTCATAGTTAATATCCTGGAATGAAAAATTTGTAAATTATTTAAAATTAATAGTGAATATATGTAAGTTTATTATAAAATTTACTTAATAAATATTTTACATATATACTTGAAGAATTCATTAATTATTCATAGTATATTAATCATCTAAAATATAGAGTAATTCTCAACTTAAAATGATATTGACTTATGACTATTTATACTTATGATGATAATATAATTAATAATGTAATTTTTGTATTAACTGTCAAATAATTAATTTGGCAGTTAATACAAAAATTAATCACTAGGGGAGTTTGTGCTAGTTCCAGGGTATTTGGATTGTGTAATCCACTAAGTACATATGAATTAAAATATGTAATTAATAAATTCTGTAATTAGTCAATGCAATTTATACATATATGAATCCACATAGGATGATCTGATGCACAAAATTCATCTGTTTTGTGTCTAGTTCCTGTAGTTTTATATTAGTTAAGTTTATTATGATGAAGATTGATAATGGGAAATCCATAAATTTTGAGTATTTTTGACTTATGACCTCAGTTTTCAAACTGAACCTAATTGTAAATTGAAGACTACACATATTATAAAATTACTGGTATTTAAAATTTGATAATCAATGAGATAAATCAAATAGAAACTTTAATTAGAAGAATGTTTTAGTTATTATCACTTATTTATTAACAACATTATTATTAATACTTTTTCTTTTGAATAAAAGAAAATATTCCAAGTTAGAATATTAAATGTAATAAAATTTATTATAGTTTTTTTATTATAAAAATAGACCATAATGAATCTTGATTTCTTTTTAATAATCAACAATAACATTAAAAATCAACTTTTATGAATCAAAAGATTTACTTATAATTGTAAAAGAACTTTTGACTGTAGCTAACTGAGGGAATTCAAATATATTGTCACTGTTTGATTTCAAAAGCAATTGAAGATAGCTATGGACAAAGTAAATAAATATTTTTAGTATATGCAAGCTAGTTTCTGCTGTTATTGCAAAAATAATAACATTAAGAAACCAATTAATTTTAGATCATGATCAAAAATTATAATCACAAAAAAACAATAAAATAGCACTAAATCCTTCAGCAGTTAAATAGCTTATCATCAAAAACATTTTCAATAATTGACCCTGGTTGGAATTTCCATTATAGTTAACCAGGATCATTCTTTTTGCTTTTAGGATTGAGTTTCTTTCAAAATATTTCTGGAATTAGCATGAAAGCTTTTGATCTGATGATTCACATATGAGTAAGAACAGGTTTCTCTTCCTGTCAAATCTTATAGAGAGTATTCACCATAGGAGTTCTATTAAGTATGTAAGTAGCTTTGTTGACTACTGCAGTCCATAAATACTTGGGCATTTTTCCCCATGTAACATAGAACACACACAATCCAATTATTGTTTTCATTTCTCTTTCAATTCTTCCATTTTGTTCAGGTGCATAGAGAACCATTGTTTCAGAGTAAAATCATGCACTTTCATAAGTTTCTTAAAATTATCATAAATATATTTTCTTCCATTATCAGTATGTAAAGCTTTTACTGAGTAACTGTATTCATTTTTTATTGTTCTGTAGAATGTTTTGAAGTTGTCAATTGATTTTACTTTTATGTTTGATGAATGATACCAATTAGTATCCAGAACAATCATCTTTGAATAAGACAAAGCATATGGCTCTTCCAAGAAAAGATTCTGATCATTGGACCACATAGATCAGTATAAATATATTTTCCTGGTTTATTCTGAATTCTCTCTGAATATGAAATGGGAATTTGTACTCTTTCTAAGTGCATATGCTTTACAAAAAAAGTATCAATTTCACTTAAGCTCATATCTATAAATCCTGCTGATATTATTTTGAATAATGATTTTTGTTTATATGAATTAGTCTTTCATGCCATATTTATAGATTTGAACAGGTCATGACATTTGATTCAACTTATAATTCTGTATTGAAGAGCATTGAATACAAGTTATTCAAACCATACAATCCAACTGTTATTAATTCATTATCTTGGAAAATTTCCATTTGGTTGTTCTCTTTTATTACTTTCATTTTCTTTTTGGTTAAAACATCTTCTGAGAATATATTTTTCTTTAATTTGGTATGAATAAAACATTAGTAATGATAGAGTCATCATATATCTGTAATCATTTTCTTTATTTTAATATTTCCTTTTCCTTTTACTGGTAGTCTTACATTGCTCCCAAAAATTACTGTGGTTGATTTACTTACATCTTTTAGCAGAAAAAAATATTCATACATTTAGTCTTGTGAGATGATATTCTGCTGTCAAGCATCTATATTTCTTGATAAAAGTTGACAGTATTGCCTGATTTATCATTCTCAAAAAGTATTGAGTGACAAGAAATGATCTTGCTCATAAATATGATTGGTGAATTTTTCTCACCTCTAAGTATTCTATCTCTTTTTGGAGTCTTACAATCTTGTGTATAACATCATTTTTTCTTGCAATTATAGCATGTCGCATTGATCTTATCTTTTCTTTAAGCTTTTGAATCTACTGAAAAGATTTGTTTATTGATACTGCCAAGAGTAGGTGTTGCTAGTGCTTCTTTGTCTTTATCAGATGTGGTTAAATTATCTCTTTATTTGGCAGACAAGCTGTCAGTTCTTCAATGGTTTGTTTGTCTTTCATTATTGAAAGCCAGACTTGCCTAAAGTTTCTGTACTTTGGTGGCAATTATATTAAAATTTTAATTATGACAGAAGTATTGCTAACTTTTTCTCCAGTCTCTTGGAGATCTTGAGTTATATTTTCTACCTTAGCAATATGTTGTGCTAAGGTAGAAAATATATATACTGTCTTTTGAATCATTTTATCTTGATAATATTTTTTGTACACCAGCATTTTGTTTGTTTTGGACTTCTGATAGTAAATAGAATCTAGTTTACTGAACATTTCAGTCACAGATTTGCATTTTTCAATCAATGTTATTTGCTACATGTCCATTGTGAAAGTTAATGTAAACATCATGATAGTTGCATTTTTTCTATTCATCAAATTTCCTTCCAACTTGGGTTGGTTTCGGTTCAGAGCCATCTGCTATTGCATTAATTTCATTTGAAATTTTCTTTGGTGATAACTTCTTCTGTCAAACTTAGAGATACTATTCACACAAATTTTATCTAACATCATTTAAACTATAAATTGTACTTACAACAGACATGTTGTCATACTAACAGACTGATGAGGGATGTTAAAATATTTGAAATACATATCTGATCCTGATGCATAAAATCTCTATAAATAAAGATCTTATATTCCCATTCTATTAAGAATCTGTTTTATCCTCCTGCTCAATTCCTTCAAACTTGTGCATAATGACATGCTATCAATCTTGTTTTTGTATTATTCCAATTTGTTAATGTCATCAAATTTCTTCTTAAACATCCATTTACATTTGATGACACATTGTTTTGTGGCCTTGATATTAATCGTCCATGTATGGTTGTACTTAAAGTTTTCTATTTCCTCTTGTATTTTTCAATTTCTTGTTTGAAATTCAAATTTATTCTTTATTTTTGGTCAATATCAGGAGATTCTATGTATATACCAATGAATTTCCTATTTTTACTAAAGTAGACAGTACATTTCTCCTCATTTAAAACTGATAGTGCTTCTTCAATTGGACTCAGATCTTGTATGAATTTTTGATGTTTGGCAATATTCCAAAGATGACATATTTTTCTTAATTGCCTTTTTTACTACCAATTGCTAAGAGCACTTTAATATCTCTTTAGCATATTGTGGATGACAGTATTTACTTCACCTTCAATCTGAGAAATAGGAAGATTTTAATTAATTTCCTCTTCGTTATGTGTTTGTTGTCTCTCTTCCTGTATTTGGATTAATGCTTCATCTTCAGTATGGATTTTGATAATGTCTTCATCAGTTTGGCTGTCAGTTAAATATGTATTATTGTTTTCTTTAGTCTTTCATCTGCGTCTTTCAGGGAAATGAATTTTCATTGAATGTGACATTATAGCTTATAATCATGCAATCAGTTTTTCAGTCCCAAAATTTATATCCTTTTATTCCATCTGAATAATTGATCAACATGAATTTGATAAATTTTGGATCCAATTCGTTTTGTTTGTGTCCATATTTTATCACACTCCATGACCTACATTCATATACCTTAAGATGGTTTAGTTAGATCTGTCTTTGCCCAAAGTGTCTCAGTACACAGCTTTTGATAATTTTGGATGGACATTTGTCACATTTTTTTTATTAAACAATTTATTTTACTGAATATGCCTGCATTTAAACAAGAAATATCTTTTTAATTCAAATATTTTAAATTTTTATTAAATATAACAAAAATAATTATAAAATAATATACTTTCATAACAGGAAATTCCATTATAAGCAGAACTGGGATAATATCTAATTAGAGAATAGCATTATCTCTAATTACAGAAAAAATGAAACTTTTTCTGTAATTAGAAATATCTCTCCATTATTAAACCTCTATCCTGTAGAAACTATGAAACAGAGGAAAATAAAACATATATCTATGGTTAAGGAAATAATCCATTTACTGGCAAGCAATTAAATTTACAGTTACACTATCATTTTCACTACAATTTTAAGTGACAAAATCACTGAAAATAGCACTTTTGACCATTTTTCACTTGCAGTCAGTCAGTAACAATGGAGCAGTTTGACACTACAGCACTGTACTTTTGCTGTTGAATCTTTTCTTTCTCTGTATATCATCATGTTGAGGAACTTTCTTGCTCCAGAACTTTAAACCTGTACCAACAACATGGGGCAACTGTCTATACTGCAAGAATTTCATTGGCTGATTTTCAGAAGTTGTTTCCTAAACATGTAATCAGTAAAGAAAGGAATGTTCCATGGCCTGCTCATTCCCCAGACCTTAGTGATTGTTTCTTATAGAGATAAAGACAAAATCTCTCCCCACAAACCTTGAACATTACTGCAGTTGAAGTGGATCATCACCCAAGAGATTGCAGTTATTCTCCAAGGAATGATATGCAGAGCATGTCTGAACTTATCTCAAAGACTGCGAGAGACTTCAAGAAATAGTGTCTAAAGATGTTCTCTTCAAAATCTGAGATTTTGATGATCATGACTGATGTTACACATTTGTAAATAATACTGAAAAATGGCCAAAAGTGCTATTTTCAGTGATTTTGTCACTTAAAATTGCATTGAAAATGATGGTGTACTGAAAATCCAATAAACAACAAGCTTGTCAATAAATGGCATTCTTTCCTTAATCAATAGATATATGTTTCATTTTTCTCCATTGTTTAGTTTCTCCAGGATAGAGGTTTAATAATGGGAAGATATTTATGCCCCACTCTGTATAAGATTATAAAATATACCAGATTATATGGATTATATAATATGTTGCATATTATTGTATTATTTTACATTCATTACTTACTTGAAAATCTTTGAACTGAGTCAAGTTTTATTTTGAAGCCTGAATCATATTGAGTTTCAAAATAAAACTGACTCAATTCGAGTTTCAAACAGTTTGAACATTGCTATTAAATATAGTAGACATATAAAAATAGTATATCTGGATTAAATATAAAAATTGTAATAAGAAATTCCCTGTCAATTATCTAAGTAACTTTTTAAGCAAACTTGCCTCTCCCTGAAATGTCTTCTTAATTATATCAAATATTGTTTTATCAAATTGTTTCAAATCACTTTCATCAACAAGTTTATCCCTATATACTCTCCTACATTCATGAATCCAAAGTTGCAGAAGGTCAGTTGAATTATTCAAACAATCAGCTGTAGCAAAGAGTAATCCCTATATATTAAAATACAAATAAATTTTCAAATAATAAAATTCAATAATATAATTGCAAAGGTACCATATAAGTCTTATTAATATAAATGGAAAACTATTTAATGTATTTTAAAAATATTTAATAAATAAAATAGAAAATTAATGATAAAAAAACATAATAAAATATAAAATATTTAAATTTTTACTCTTATTTGTTACTTACTTGAAATATATTTGACAAATCTCTCAAATTGAAAAAATAATGAAATTTAAATGCAGTTGGGAAGAAAATTTGAGAAATTTTCTGGTGGAAAGTAATTGCAGTAGTGATTAAAGTCTGAACTGATTTTGTCACATTACTAGAAATTTTATGAAAAGGATCAGTTAAATATTGATACAATATGCTGTGATATATTTTTATCAAGCTTTCAAAATTTGGATAATTAATAGCAAATACACAGAAATGTCTCTGTAATAAAGAAAAGATGATTTAAAAATTTATATATACGGAGGTTTTATAAAATTTATAATCAATGACTAAAATTTTATCTATTTTTTTTAATAATAAATAAAAAATTAGTCCTAGAGACAATTATAGTATTTATATTAAATACAAAAGTATTACAATATAAAAAAACTACATAATAAAAAATAATTTATTTTAAAACAAATAAATTTGTTAAAGCTTATAAAATAACAAAATTAATACATTAATAACTAAATCAAAAAAGCACTATACAGTAGATGTAACTTAGCTTCAAAAGAGATTTAATGCAAACGTTTTCGATGTAAACATCATCATCCTCAGGCACAAACATAACAAAGATTTTAAATTTATAGAATACTGCATTCCAAGAACAACCAGTAGCTTGAGAATGATGCTGTTTACATAGAAAACATTTGCATTAAATCTCTTTTGAAGCTAAGTTACATCTGCAGTATAGTGCTTTTTTGATTTAGTTATTGATTACAGTATTAAAAAAGCAGTAAAATTAGTGTGGATTAATATATTTATTAATGTTTACCTGTAAACGGGGATTAATAGTGAATCTTCCTGCTGTTGGATTCATACAAGATACATATTGGCAATTATGAATTTTTTTCAAAGTTAATTTTGTTCGATCATACCAATGCTTATAATCTAAATGTTGTCGAATCAAAGTGTGTGGTTGTACTGTACCATAATTATCAACCTAAATAAATTAAAAAACAAATAATTAGTAAATAAAAATTTATATATAACAACAATCATTTTTTAATAGTTCATTCTATAAAACTTCTCAAAATTTTCTATATATTTTTATTTTCAATTATTTTAATTTGTTAATTGTTAATATGACTTGTTCTCATTACAATAATTTTAAATGTGTATTTAATATTGGAATTTGCAATTCTATACTGTTCAAATTCTTTTATATAAGAAAACTAACAGTTAATTTAGTTTACAAAACTAAATAACAGTTAGTTTTGTAAACTAAATAAAAGTTTTCATAAATATTTTTTTAAATTAAAAACTACTTAAAAATAAAATTTAAATTATAAAAACTTTTATTATATTTCCCTTCACAATGATTGCAAATTTTATGCTTAATTTTTGTGTAAAAAATTATTTGTACAAAGAATAAATTAAAAGATAAAAATACACAACTGAGATTATTACAAATCATTTGCTATTAAATTATATTTGGTATAAGTTTGTCAATATTAAATTATATATATATACAGTAGGTCCTTGACTTATATATTTTCAAGTTCTGCAATTTCAGAAATATGCAGATACATATCATTCTATTTATAACTAAATTTTTTGTAAACATGAATAAATTAAATAGCATGCATACTAATATATAAGCCAACTCCCCAACTTCAGAGTTTGAAAATCAGTAAAAGTATGAAACCTGTGAATAAGCTAATCCCTAACTTTCAAATGTTAGAATAATATGATATTCATTGAAATAAATTGATAATTTCTTTTATAATTTAAAAAATTTTTCAAATCCTGTTTACTATTGGAATAAATAAGGCCATTTAGACAAAATGCCAGACTTATAGCATTGAAACATTTAGATGCAATGCAACACAAAGGAAAGGATGGATGAAGAGCAAGATGTGATCAAGTTGTATCATGTGCCATCCACTCATGTTTCTTTATAATATAATTTTATTGAAATGTTTGTTCAGCAAAAAATATCAGAAAAATATTTAAAATATTTCATCATTCCTGAATCTCAACAAAAATATTTAACAAAGATTAAATGATAAAATATCAGAATCAAAACATGTAATGGAAGTTTTTTGAAACTGATGAGTGTATGTAATCATTGAAAGCATAAATTTGATATCAAAAATCAAATGAAAAAATTATCATCCCATATTTATTAAATGATCAGAATTATCTGAAAATGCACAAATTGCCAATCAGAAATATCAGAGGTTGTTATATTTCTATTTAATATTAATTTATGATATATGCATTAATAGCAGAGCCAAATTTACTCATTACAAAAGATTGATCTACATATTCTCAATTTTATTTATGAAGCACTCAATAAATTAAAATTTTTGTTTATTCCCGAATTGGCTTTTTGCAATGCGAAACCTTACTGACTACTGTCTTCTTTTTATTTGTTTTAGTTCAAACCGTTCTCTGAAAGAGTGTATGAGATTAAAATTGATGCGCTCAATAGAGTACCTCATCCAAATGAACAATTCTCAGATGAGGGCCAAGAAACTTATTTCTATCAATGTCTTCAAAAGTGGAATTTTATGAATTTGTCAGAAAGTTATTCCGCTCTGAGAAAAGAGGTACAGGACATCATTACATTGCCTCAGCTGCTGAATAAGAAGGAATTTGTCATTGAAACTTTATTAAAGTATCTGAATCAGAGGAATCCTCTGTCGCTGCAGTCTATTTTAGAGTGAGTTATTCATCAAAAAAATTATAGATGTTAAAAAAAGTTTATTTGCTGAATAATATAAAGATATAATTCTTTCTTAATCCAACCATTGATTGTCTAAAATTTTATAGAGATTTTTTTCTATCATTTTGCATCTATTATTGACATTTTTTAACTCAAATTTTTCTTGCTTTAGATTGGTTGTGGCGCTCTCCAAAGACCTTCAAAATGAATTCTATCCTCATTTTCCAACCTTCTTGACTGCCATCATCAGTCTATTGAAGGTTAAAGATGCAGAGCAACTTGAACACATCTTTACAACTCTGGCCTACCTCTTCAAATCACTTTGGCGTTATTTGGTCAAAAACGTCGACCCTATATTTGACTTGCTGATTCCTTTATTGGATGACAACTACCCTGTATACATAAATAATTTTGCCGCCGAGAGTTTTGCTTTCGTCATACGAAAAATCCGAGCAAATGATAGACAGTCTTTCATGAAATTGGTTTTTGGATCTTTGGAAACCAAAAAAAATCGTGTAGCCGGATGCGGAAAAATGCTTTTTGAGGCTCTCATGAATGCAGCGGGAAAACTTCACAGTTGCAC
Source organism: Androctonus mauritanicus (assembly GCA_011317285.2). Lineage (NCBI taxonomy): Eukaryota > Metazoa > Arthropoda > Arachnida > Scorpiones > Buthidae > Androctonus > Androctonus mauritanicus. The sequence goes on along the minus strand of WUQG02004468.1, from coordinate 1,900 downwards.
CGACTACATGCTGCCTTTATATTTGGATTCGATTAGGGACGAGTCGGCGAACTCCGAAATTGTGTTCGAAGTTTTATCTCATGTTTTTAAGCAAATTGCCAGCAGGGTTCACCCAAACGATAGCGAGATATTTTGGGCAGTTATTTATAAGACCTTTGATTTATTTGAGGATGAAAAGAGTATGATGACGCTGATGCGTTTAGTCCGACTAATTCTAGGTATTCGAGGAGGAAGATTGATGAAAGATCCAGTTACCTGGGTAAAAAAATTGGCGGAATTTGTTGACAAATATGATGGTGAAGACGTCTTAGAAGAAATCGTCAACGCATGCGTGGATACGATTTTAGGAGTCGAAGTTCATTTGAATCAAGAAACTTCAAGTTTCTTGATTGTCAAATTACTGGACATGAGTAATAAAAAATTGCTGTTGCTTGTTGCTGAAAAACTTTTACCATTGTCATCTTTTGAAATGCTAGTACTGCCAAGATTAATGAAAAATAGAGATATTTCAAGCTTTGATGAGATGCTATTAACATTTTTTGCAAAATTTATAATGACAAAGTCACCTCCTCGTTTGAGTGGAGTAGATTTCGATAGTTGGAAGAAATGCAGTTTGAATTTGAAGGCCATTAGTAACTACACTGATTATTTGTCAAAGCTGTTGGACGATGTGGAGGGTAATTTTATAAGCGAAGAGGTAATAATTAAATTTGATTATTTAAATTATTAAACAATTGTAGCCTATTTTTGATCAAAAACTGCGAAAAAAATACATTTTAAGCAAATTTTTTGACTTTCCGTATTTATTACCTTAATACAAAAAATTATAGAAACTCAATTATCTGTTTTTACTAATTATTTCATAGGTTCTGAAGTGTTTTCTGGTCTTGCCCCATCTGTCGTCACAGCAGCCAATAATGATTGAGAAACTAAAGAACTCCTACATACGATTATACAAGACTCTGATCCAAAATGATTCAGCAGCTTCTGTAGAAGAAAAAAGACGTACAAATTTTGGATTCCTACTAGCAACTGAGTCCCTGGCCAGAATTTTGGATCCTAACGAGTTTCACGACTTTGCTAATCGTCTATCCTGCGAAGTTGGAGATCCCATCACCTTAGTTGAGTGGTACCAAAATGATGTGACAGCATTGAACGCGTTTGATATCAGTTTAACATGTTTAAAAAAATCGGATTTTGCTGAACAGCATATCAATCAAGAGGTGTTTGATTCTCTGCATAAGAAAATTTTCAATAGACTCTCTTCTTCAAATCCTCAGGTCAGATTAGTCATTTCTCATCTGATCTCCCTCTTCTCAAACTTGGAATCTCTTCATCGAGAAAAATTAACTTCAGATCCAAAAAGTCCCCTTGAGCTTATTTACCTAGCGGAACTAGAACCAGCCACCGTTCATAAATACAGGGATAAGCTCCTGCATATTGCAGCTCTTAAATTTGAAGGTCCCAGCATAAACAATTTAAAATCTGAATACCAAGATTTGCCGCTAAGGTACCTGTTGGGTAACTTGCACGTTAATTTTTCGCTACTTTGGGGACCAGTTTCAGAGATTATTGCGTCCTACGCCAATAAGGAATGCCAACAATTCTGGGAACTTTTTTTGAGAGAACTTGAATCCGAGGATTTTCAGAGTTGCAACTACATGGAGCCCATGTATAAGTGTGAGATTCTGGAGAATTTGAAGAATCAAATTTGGGATTCAAGGGTTAAAATTGATCAAGATAATTATAAATTACTGCTTTGGAAATGTATGGCCAACTTCGCCACATTTTGTGAGAAAAAAAATCGTGATTTTGTCGGAATTTTCATCAATTTTGTGGAAACGAATTTCTTTAGGTTTGTATATCAAGTTTTTTAAATTTGAATTCTTAAATTCTAAAG
>WUQG02004457.1:0-12183 GCA_011317285.2 Androctonus mauritanicus | reverse complement strand
CAATACACACAAAAATGCAATCATTGGGGAATGCTTTGCTAAAATTAGTCATAAATGCAATTTTGCTAGTTTATCATGAGATGGAGACCATTGAGTATTTTGCGTTCCAGACGTTCAGTTCTCGGTTAAAAAAATAAGTTTTTATTCTTCAATAGAGGAAGGTGAAAGAGAGAAAAAAAATTGGGGTATATGTTAAGGAACGTGTTTTCTAGCGGGTTGTAACGGGTTAGATTAAAAATTCTTGGAAAGAAAATAGAAGATATATAAACTTTAAATGTATAAAATTCAGAAAATGAAGTTAATATTGTTAAAGAAAACGTTCTCGTTTTAACGAGACAGTGGTAAGACAGATATAATTATTAAATGAATGTTATATAGGCTGTATACTTTTTCTTTCCTTTTGTTTTACGTATATTGTTTTTCGTGTTATTAATATTCTTAATAAAAATTAAGTTTCTTACGTGGAATTAAACAAAGTTCCTCTGAAAATCTGAAGGCATGAGAACAGAACTGATCCCAAATCCTTCAGTTAGAAGTTTACCAAATGCAAACTTGTTTTTTAATTAGATTTGGAACGAAACTCTCCTTTTTGTACTGGCTCCAGGTTTCATATAACACGGTGTTTTTCAGGAACCTATCTACCGTGTTATAAGAGGGATAACTATATTACGTAACATTCTTCGTTTTATGAAGAATAACGAAGCGTCAGATTTCCTATAAAGTGTCAAGAACCAAATGAAAAAAATTATAAGTAATGCTTTTACTATTTTTGACAATATCATAAAATAACCACTAGATAAAACTGTAGCTATCTATTTATTAAAATAAAAATATGAAAATATGCCACATTTTATAAATTAGATATATGATATGATATAAATTTTCTTAGGCATTAACTCAATGACAAGATTTATTTTTTAACCATTTAAGGAAATTTATCACTTTGCATTGCTTTAAGAAGATTGCATTGAATATGAGTAAATAGTATATTTATAACAAAAAATTAGCATTTGCTCTGAAGAAAACAAACATTTTAAAGTATTTTTTGAAATTTCTTTTTTGATGCCATACTCTCTACGCTCTTCATAAATGCAATAAAATTTTCTATTTTCTCTGTTTATATGGTTCCAGGTCTTTTTTTTTTCCTAGAAATTATCGTAATGTATTCATCAAATTCGAAAAAATGCGCAAAATAATCTTTCTAATATTCTTCGTAAAAATTTTTAGAACGAATTTCGTTAAGAAATAAATAAATAAATACATTATTTAAATTCATATGAGTATAGTTTGGCACACGAGACTTCTAACAAATTTCAAATATTGATCTAGTGCAACGTTTCTCAACCTATGGTACGCGAAAGATAAACTATTTTTGAAAAATTATATTTAAATAATTTTTCAAATAATATAAAACTGGTATAAAAAAAAGAAATTAAAACTATATTTCCATTATATCGATTACTGTCTTTGATAATCAGTCAGCTCTTTGATTATAAACAAACATGTCTATGCTTGTTGTTCTCTAGATCATACATCATTTTTGCGCCATACTGTGCAATGGTTTTTACGTTGTCCTTATAAGTTAGTTTGGATTTTGCTATAGTAGAAACTAACACAGAGTGTTCTCAGTCATGGCATGAGATATTAAATTACAATTCGAGAACACTATTTTTGTTCTTCATACAACCGGATAAACTGATAAAATCTCAATTTTTCAAGCTGCGCAAGGGCAGCTAGATCTTATCCCAAAAGTGTTAAATTGTTAATTTGCAAATTATTATGGTAATTATATTTTAGTTACCAAAAAACTAAATATTTTTTATTCGCTTACCTTTGATGCCGAAAATTTTTATAAATGGTGGTGGTACTGAAAAATTTTTAAGGTTCTTTGAATGGTACGCGAAACCCAAAAGATTGCGAACCGCTGATCTAGTGCAATAATCTATTTTTCTTTTAAAAATGCAATTGGTGATAATTGATATATATTTGTGATAGTTTATTTCCATACCAGCAACCAAGAATAGTCATTATTGCATTTTAAGATAAAAATAGGATATCTAATGGAATGATTTGCGCCATTCGTAATTATATAGTGCATCTTTTCATCTACTCTTTGTTTTTAATTAATTGATAGAGTCATTGGCAATTAACTAAAAGCAATGAATATCTCATTTTAGAGACTTTTCTTGCTTCATCTTTAAATTTTGGACAATGTTGGACAAAGAAATTGCATGAAATCTTTTGGCTCCAATTCACTCGGAAATTCTACAAGTTCCTATCATTACATGAAGATTTTCGAATTGGAAACCTTTGATTGTTAAATCCAATTCCATTACTAAATATGGATTTCTACAAGTTTCAAATCCCTTGTGGTTGAGGGGTAAAATTCTCATGTCATCTGAACCAAGTATCATAAAAAGCGAGCAAAAAAAAATTCATTTTTTAGTATATATTTTCTTGATAAGATTTTTTTTAACTTTTCTCTTACGGTCTTATATTCTTTTCATTCCATTCTTTGTCATCCATGTGGCTAACATATGAATAAAACTTATTACCCCCTTTGAATGAGCGTCAATTGTAGACTGAATAATTTTCAATAATGATTCATTCAGATTATGTGTTTCTTCTCCATAATCTTTCGATCTCAGGTATGTAAATCCACTATAAATTGATCTCCTTTCCAAGAAAGTTATTCATAGATTAGCTAATGAAAATATTTCTTGGAAAAGAAATTCAAAAACCACTTTCTTTGATTTATCTTACTATATTTCAGAGTCTAGAATAACAAAATTTGCTATACAGTACTTCTTACTTTCATATATAGTATTGTTCCATACTTATTTCAAAATGCATTATACTGTACTTCAGCATATTTATTCCGTACCGAGATAGACCAAAACTTAAAGGTTTTTCATTGTTCAGTATGAAATTGTGCTTTATAACAATAATTTGGTGATATTACATATGAATGTATATGTGCCATTTTAGATTTTATTCGTTATTTTATGTTCGACTATTTTGATTTTTTATTTATTTCTGTAAGTTTCAGATTATAAAATTATCAAAATAGATGAAAAAAAATCTCTTTTTTATTTTGGCATTATTAAAGGCAAAGAATTAAAATGTTCGTATATGTCATCAAAATCATCTCCAATGCCATAAAAATCTATTAAACGGTTCATAGTTATTATACTGTACGAAAACTTTACAAAATTGAACATTCACTGTTTTTAAACGAATGAATCTTATCTCAAATTCGACTTTAATAGACTGACTGTATCGATTAATATTGTAAAATTCAATCAACTATCAGGCCATCTACGAAATAATATCGATTTTTATACTGTACATATTCAAACATGTCTCTGCTTGTCTAAACATGAACTTTTAAATAACGTTCTTCCTTTAAAAATTCAAGTTTAAGAAAAGTTTTGTTGTTTTTTTTCTTTTCAGACTTGAAAAGAACAGATTTTTTTTTTTTTTGAAGAATACAGGGTGAGCACAAAAAGATTCCAAGGTTCGAAAGGATAAAATTTAGCTCTAGCTGTCAAAATCAAGCCTAGCAATTCTTTAAAGAAAAGAAATGAAAATTCTTCAGTTAACTGAATCGTAAATATCAGTTTTATCAAGATATTCATGTTAATTTTATTTTATTATTATTTTTTTTTTACATTTTTAAATCTGGGAATGTTTTTGTGCTCACCCTGTATATAATAATTACTAATTATCAACCTTCAGTACTATTTAATTTTATTTTCCTTTCAAATTATATGAAATAATATAACTTACTAGTTATAAATTAATATATTTATAAAGCATAACTATATTATGATATGGCAAACTTATGATTAATGATGGTGACGAAATCAGGTGAAGGATATGTATAGTTTGCCTGTTAAATTCATTGATATCTAAACAGTAAGTGTGGAAAATATTAAAAGCGTAAAAAATTTTAAATTCAAAATTCAGAAATCCGAAAAAAAACATCACATGCGATATAAAGGAAAGAAACAGGGAAAAGGATGAAGAGAATCAGAATACTGTATTTAATGTATGCAGTATATAGAAAATTTAAAATTTAATTTATATTCTTACCTTCTATCATTAAATTCGTGAATTCACTTGTAGGTAAGAAAATGCGGGAAGTGTTTCTGTAGGGATTCTTTTGTTACTTTTTTTTGGGAAGTAGACTGGTCCTGGTCGTGTGTTGTACTAGGAATGAATGTATGTTTAAATAAATAAATAAGCTAATACATACAGCATTTATAAGAACTTAATTCATTTATATCTTCAGTATAGCAGAATAATAAAACATTCTTTAGTATTTTTACTGTAAATTTCTTTATAAATTTGATAGTAAAAGTAATCAACAAAAATTTCGAATCTATCAAGTATCAGGCCATCTCCAAATTAATGTCGTTTTTTATACTGTACATATCCAAACATGTCTCTGCTTGTCTAAACATGAATTTTTAAATAACATTCTTCCTTTAAAAATTCAAGTTTAAGAGAAGTTTTATTGTTTTTTTTAAAGATGATAAAGAACAGATTTTTTTTGAAGAATATATAATAATTGACTAATTATTAACCTTCAGTATTATTTTCCTTTCAAATTATATGAACTAATATAACTTACTAGTTATAAATTAATATATTTATAAAGCATAATTATATTATGATATGGCAAACTTATGATTAATGATGGTGACGAAATCAGGTGAAAGGAGTTGTTGTAAAGTTTGCCTGTTAAATTCATAATATCTAAACAGAAAGTGTGGAAAATATTAAAAGTGTAAAAGATTTCAAAATAAAAAATTATTTATTATACCATATCCTAATTAAATTTATTGTAATAAGGTAAATAATGTCATAACCAGTTGGGACCGAAATTTTGATTAAGAGCTGCTATATTTTGTAAGTGATCGATGATTTTAAATATTTATAGAATTAATTACGCTTGATAACAAGATTGAGAAAGAAAATTCGCTACTGTTCAGCCCCGAAAAATTTGCCATTTGCTATTATTTAACTCGTAGTGCCATCTGTTAGAGAGATTAGTTATTAGAAAAAATAATTAATCCGATACGAATCCGATATTCTCTCTTTTTTTTTTTTAATGTTACATTTGCCGATATAATAAATTACAGAATGATCGATATTTTGTGTTTGATTTTTAAATTGCTTTGGCTCATTTATTTTAAAGTTTATATTAAAATAAATAATAATCAATTAAAACTTTTTAATGAAAATAATAAAAGGAGAAAATATTTATTTGTATTTTCTTTATTGTGGTAATCTTTAATAGAATCAACTAGTTTTAATATTTCAATATTCTAACTATATCCTGATTAAAATTTATTGTATTAATAATTAGTATAGTATATACTATAGTTCAGTGGTTCTCAAAGTATGCGCCAGGGCGCACCAGTGTGCCCTAGATGATTTCCGGGTGCGCCCTATGGTATTCCAGAGAAATGTGTGTCCAGATGTAAAAATATAGTTACTCTATTATACCATTTCATTACTGAAATGGTGAACGTTTGATTTCCCTCCAATGAAAATAAGCAATGATCTATAAAAATACTTATAAATCAATGAACGCATTCTGCGGTGAGAGTTGCCAGTTTCAATTTTATTCGTCTACAATTCATACTTTGACAATATTGAATGGATTTTCTCAACGCGAATGATGCCAGCCATTTTTCCGGGGGGAAAAAAGGCGAGAAATGTCACGTGATTAGAGATGATTGATATAGACGTAATTTTTTGACATAGACTTTGTTGGTCACGTGATAACATCTCGGAAGTTTGTATATAGTCTACAATTATTTGTAGGATTTTAAATGCGCCCGACTTCAAAAAGTTTGAGAACCACTGATCTATACTATCATTATTTGATGACAGAGAATTCTGTTAAAGATATGAGGGACTGAACTTGGGAAAATTCAAAGAATGGCCTATTTGAGCTTTATAAAGCTATGAAGATTCTTCTACTGCTGCTCTTGAAGCTCTCTTGGATATTCTCTCTTATATTTTATATGTTGAGGCTAGTTGCTGGGAGAGGAAATTATTTTATTCATAAAGTAGAGCCATCTGTCTTTTGAATAGGACAATTCACATGATCACATTCTTAAGATAATTCAGCTTCTTTCAACTCTTCACTATTGTTCTTGAAGCATGGAGAGTTAATTTGAGTGCACTATCAAGAATCAGTCTGTATAACAATACAGTATATCTGTCAACTTGTAGATGTAGGATTTAACTACAAAAGAACAAGGCTATCCAAGAGAATAAGAACAATTCTTATTCTTGTAGATAATTTGCTACTATCTGTTATACAGAAATCTGTACTACTACTGTTTGTGTCAAAATCAGTCTTGATAGTCTTGTGTCATATTAAATATATTTGCCTGCTCAGTCACTTGTGAGATTTTGCCCTCTTTCCTTCCCCTTTTCTCAGACTTTTCTCTAGAGTGTCATCTTTTGTGTAGGTATCTTTCATAAATAATCTCCAAGGATAGTATAGGGCAATAAAATGAACTATTATCTGATGACTAATCAACCACTCCAAGTGATGATATGACTGTTTTTTAGTTACTATATTCCTAAGGTGAATTGTTCACTCTCTTTTGTTCAATTAATATATATAATTTTATGTTATAATATTAAATATAACATTTGATATATAAGTAATCATATTTTAATTTTAAATATCAAATCAAATTATTAGAATACATATATTTTAAACAATTGTATGAAGCACAGGACTAAGGAGCATTTATGTAATATAGAATTAACCTAGTCATAATCAGAATTTATTGAATTATGTTCCTAATAACATATATTAATATTTAAACTTAAAGTAAAATTAATGAAACATAAATTTTTAGATTTAGTTTTTGAACAAACTTTTGGCTTAAATAATTGAGAATAAATCAACAATTCTAAATTACTAAACGTCTCCATTAACAATACATTGGAGAGGAAATAAGTCTCATATAACTGATATAGGAGGGAAGATCAAAGTTGACTAGATCTCTTAGCAAACATAACCATAAACATCAGAATTGACAGTTGTTGCTACTGTTCCCAATAAAAAGAAAACATCAAATTGGTGAATGAGATCTGAGAACCAATTCAGAGTTGTTCTTCAACTTTAATGGATTGCTGGAGATAATGAATGCAGGAATAGATGGATGCTTCTGAGGAATTGAAGACAGTTTGATTTGAGCAGCTTATGTATCCATAGTTCTGTTTAAATGTATTCTCTGGTGTTCTCCTGTTTTGTTGTGACTGTTCATCTAAATTTTTATAAAAATAAATTTGTGAAAATAAATGAATTGTAAGAAAAAGGAAATAATAATACTTTATCTCAAAGGTATTGGCTACAAATGCTTGGAAACGTCTTAAAGTTAGGGCAGAATATTTTCATTTATAAGTGGAAGTGCTTTGTTGATTTTTTCAATTGAAATTTTGAAGTGCTATGTTAGCATTATTATATCTATGTAACTGTTTGTATAATAGATTGCATATGTTAGAATCTTTTATTTTAATCTAGTGTTTAATAAATGTTTATACATATGCAAAGTCGCTTATTCTATTGAATATCAATTATCAATAATAACAATAATAATACTTATAATTATACCTAACGGTTAACATGACCCTGCAAATCCAGAGTTCTGCCTGAGCTCAGGTCTTTTACTATTTTCTAACTTAATATATTATTCAAAAACAACAATAAAAGTTTAACGTCTAATTGGCAAATTAAGCAACCAGAACTTACAAACTACAAAAGTATCAAACAAGTGTTAGAACTAGACCGACAAAAACTATGTTAGAAATTCACACTAATAAATTGAATAAATTCTCAAAACAAGTTAAATAACAATAAAAATATAAATTTGTTAGACTCAGAAACCATTTACGAAAGTGTACACAAAGCTTTAATAAAGCAACTTCAAATAATCAACAAAACTTATTTAATCAATATTCAAATATCCAAAATCAAATTATTCTCAAGAAATCAATCTTAAAGACTACTTAGATTCTAATACCTCCACAATTGATACAAACTTTAAACCATTGTAGATCCTTACAAAAATTCAAATGTCACTCAAGCAATTTCACTTTGAAATTAATACCTCTCCGAGCCATCAGAATCTTAGACTTTTCTACTAGGTGATGTATAGTCCCGGATTGTTTCATTTAATCTTCAAAATTCAAGCACTATAGCAAAGAAAGTAAATTTTAACCTGGCATGATTAAAATTTACTTTGTTTGCTATAGTGCTTGAATTTTGAAGATTACATAGTTAAAGCAAAGTGTTTACCAAGTTTGTTTCATTTACATAAGTCATTCAACAAGTTTGATTTTACTAGTTTACAGGAGGTAAATCAATTCATGTCATCCTCTTTACACTTTAATCATAAACCGAACACAACATCGATAAAAGATCATTTTTATTTTCTTATATCAGATCAGTGGTAAAATTACTTAGAGGAGATGACATCACAAACCGAGAAAGCTCTTTTGGAAGACAGATGTCCATTCCACAAACACAATTACCAAACACTAAAGATGGAGAAAGTGAAAGTAAGTTAACTCTTAAATAAAAATATAATACGTTAAATAATGATGAATATAACGATAAAATAATAAGAGCATAATAAAATAATAAATAGGACAGGTTAGAGTTAACCTCTTCACAGCATTTACTGTTTAAGAGATTAATAGACACAAATATAAACAAATAAGCAACTAAAAATATATTAGGGTTCATAATACTAGTCAAAATTTTAATAATGCTATTTTCATATTTTTAATTTATGAAACCAACGTACTAATACTGATACTGGTATTTAAAAAACATTTTTCTCAATAAATTTTGATTGCAATGTTTCAAATTAAAGCTTTCATTATAATAATACACTACAAAATCAGACTGGTAAAGGCAGGAAAAAGTGCACAACAGAGCAAGGGATGATAGAAGAATTGATTCTGCCTACATGACAGAAGAAAATCATCTGGGTGTATACAAGATGAAATGGTGCAATGAAATGTGAAGATGAGTGCAAGGACTGTTAGGCACAGACTGCAGGAATTTAGTATAAATGCTAGAATTCCATGAAAAAGGCCATGAAAGGTTTTTATCTCTCAAAAACAAAGGTTAAAAAGATTAAACAGAGGTAAAACTCATGTTAACTGGACAGCAGAACAAAATCTTCATTTGGTAATGATAACATAAAATGCATAAGGAGAAAAATTGGAAATTTGCATCTTGATTGCATTACATCTACCATGAAACATCCAGTTAGTATTATGATATGTTGTATGACATGAAAAGGTGTAGGCAGAATATGCATAATTAATGAAAATAAAAATACCCAAAAATATATATAAATGAACTATTTGAGTCCAAACTGAAGCCTTCCACACACGATCTTTTTCAAGATAATGAAGCATTTATATTTCGACAGAATTCAGTTCCATATCATATTGCTGCTGTGTGCAAAAAAATAGTTTCAAAATAATCATATTCCACTGTTGAAATGGCCTGGGAATAGCTCAGACCATTTCAACAGTGCAGTTGCACTCATCTTCACATTTCATTGCATCATTTCATCTTGTATACACCCAGATGATTTTCTTCTGTCACATAGGCAGAATCAATTCTTCTATCATCCCTTGCTCTGTTGTGCACTTTTTCCTCCAATCAAAAATCTATGGACCCGATTAAAGAAACTTGTTAGTCAGAAGCAACCAAGCAATAAAAACCCAATTAACAGAAACAATAATTCAATCTTGGTTTTACATTATAACAGCTGCAGAACTAAACAACTTGGATTATTCCATGGGAAGGCATTGTAAGGCCATAATTGAAGAGCCTATTTGAGAAAGTGCCTAAGTCACATCATCAGGAGCGAACTTTTTATTAGTTTGAAGGAACTTTCTGCACAAAATTTCAAGCCAGTGAGAAAAAGTAGCATACCAATATGTCAGAGATAGGGATTTGTATACTGAAGAATTCTTATGATTTGACTTGGGCACATTTTCTTTGTTACAAAAAGCTTTCACTTCACTTGGTGTATTTTGTGACTTAGGCACTTTCTCAAATAAGCTCTTCAATTAAACCTAAAAGTTACACAACTAAGTACACAGAATTTTTGTATATATCATTTTTTCTGTGTTTCACTTTTCTTCTTTATAACTGCTGTTTTAATAAAAAATTCTTCATAAAAGTTATTGCATTACATTCTTGATTAAATTATCTTTCTATTGATATATAATTTTATGGTATTACTCCAAAAAAGTAATGTTATGAGCCATCAAATCTCAGAAATACACTTTTCCCAAAAGGTTTCCACAATTTTGGCTACTAGTATATGTGATATTTAAAGTTTATCTTATTGTCAAAAATATTGTTATTAATTTTATAACCTTTATATGAATAAATCATAAATAATTACTTTTTAAATTAATATTGAAAAAAATCAGTATTTTTGTATCAAAATAGGTATTTGAATACTAGAAAAAAATGTTCAGGATTCTAGTAATGTAAGCTCTAAAATTTATGTAAGATGACTGACATTGTTCAGCATCAATATGGGTAATACATATATCATCCTTTCTTCATTCAGTTCTCCTATGAAACCCATTTTATATATATATATAGCTTTAAATGTCAATAGGTAATATTAATAAAGGGAATACCAACCATGGCCCCAGCTGATTTAGCTGATTTTTATATATGCTATAGTACCATCCAACAAATCCATGATAAAGCAGTACAATGCAACACTTCAGAGTTGCATTGTACTGTTTTATCATGGATTTGTGAAAAAAAAAAAAGAGAGAAAGAGAGAGAGGTTTAAAGATTTCTATGTTACTTATATACCAAGTCATAGCGACCATTGAATGAATGCAATCATAGTGCAATGCATTTGGTATTCAATTACTACCACATAATCAAAGAACATGGGTTCAACTCTTGTAGTGTTTAAGATTTTTTTAAATTGAAACTGAAGTAGATTACTGTAAAATATATTTTTTACTAATTAGAAATTTTTAATTAATTATATTTAATTTGTTTGCTATGCCCATTAAACATTTCTCTCACAAATATTAAATACACATATAAAGGAATGTAATTAATAGATATTTTGTACAAAAAATTTATTTATTTTAATTAACAAATACAGATTATATTATTATTTGTTATCGGGATCATCCTCAATCTCTATAGCTGATGTGCATCTATTTGGGTGATACTCATCATAAAAGCATTCAAAATAGAATATTGTTTTACAGTATGCACATTTATTAATGAACATTCATTGTTGCTATACTAATTAAGTGCCCCTGTATTTAAACCAATGATTCTATATGCATGATTCATATCAAAGTTGATTGAAGAAAGACCTTTATAAAAATGTTGATGAAATATGTTTCTCTATCTCAATAATGAAATCACTATATGCTTGTAGAAATGTAGGATTCATAAAATGTGCACATTGTAAAACAATATCCTGTTTTGGATGCTTTTATAATGACTATCACTCAAATAGATACACATCGGCCATAGAGATCAAGAATGATCTCAATGACAAATAGTAATGTAATCTGTATTTGTTAATTAACAATAAATATTTTATGTAAAAAGTTTATTATTTACATTCCTTTATATGTGTATTTAATATTTGCGACAGAAATGTTTAAAGGGCATAGCAAACAAATTGAATATAATAAAAATAATAATTTTTTATTAATAAAACATTGTACAATAATCCACTTATATATTGTATGATAAATGTACATTATATTTTGTACATTACTTATTGTACAATAATTCACTTCAGTTTCAATTAAAAAAATTTTTTAACAAGACAAGAATTGAACTTGTGTTCCTCAGATCACACATGAATGCCAAATGCATCATGCTATGACAGCACTCGTTTATTCAACAAATGCTATCATAGCATGATGCATTCAGCTTAATATGACAACATATTAAGAATATAGAAAACTTTAAACCCTTTTTTTTCAGGAATGCTTGAGAGTTGCATCATATTGTTTTATCATGAATATTTGGAAGGGTAATACTACATCAAATATTCTGAATTTGATCAAAATCGGTTAAGCAATGCAATATGTAAAGGCATTTATGCAAATTGGATCCCCTTT
>WUQG02004456.1:0-33162 GCA_011317285.2 Androctonus mauritanicus | reverse complement strand
TATTAAAACTCACTGATAAAGTTGCATACGAAGTATTTTATAATGCGGCCCTCCAAACCGCATTTTGTTTTTAAAGCCGCCCTCGGCCACTTGAAAGTTGGACAGCCCTGATCTACAGCATCATATCTTTAAAAATGGCGGGCGTTCAAAGTTTCCAGGTTTCCTCTAATAGAGTCTGAGTTAGACTATTTGATAGTCCAACTTTTAATTCTCTTCCTAATTGATGACCTGTTTTAATCACGCATCTTTAATCATTCTAAAATAACGAACACGTACGGGAAATAAGCGATTAGTTCTTTCCATAATCGCTCTTGTTTATTCCTATTTAATGAGGTAAATTTTCGATAAGTTTTAGAAATTTATAGTTATTTAATTTAGTAATTAATTAATCGTCGGTTTATTGCTCGTTTCTTAAAGATAAAATTTTAAAAATGCATTTTGTGAGAGGTGATAATTCCCTTTTGAAAATTTCAACATCTACAACAATTCTCGTCAAAACGTATATAGAGAATGTGAAAATGGCACGAAACGTTATCGTAAAACAAATAAAACTTTTGGAGGGAACAAGAGATCATTTCGCATAAATTACTTTGCTTCTACGTAACTAATGACGTGAGAAGTGTATAAAATCGAATCATTAAATTTATACGTAAAATGTAACTCCAAGCGTGAAATACAGAAAGCTTAGTCATTAACAGAGCAATTTGGAACAGTTGTCTCCGTTTACGTACAATATAACAGAACATAATATGCTACAAAGAAATTGCCTGCGTGTCATCTTGAGTTAGATGTGTTTACTTTCAAGATTTTTATTAGATTTTGTAAAGGAAGAACTGCGTTGTTCCTAATTATTTTACATTAGCAGAGAGCATATATTACTTCACTAAAAATTTACTCGCTTATATATATAAAAGCGTAACAATATTCATCATCGAGATAATTTCTTAACGTGTATAGGTACCGTTTACTGATTATCAAAATATAATTGTTTTGCTGTAAAACGAGATACTAATGATTGAAGAAATTTCCAAAACATGTAAAAGATAAGATCTAAAGAATGAGTTCCCCTCGAGATTGAGAAACTCATTTGCAATCCAGAACTAGTTCGGTTTCCATCTGCATGAAGTTTGTTCTAAGTTCTAAATATACACAGTCCCAAGAGGAGAATACAGTTTGCATAATGAACTGTCGTTCGCTATTTACATTGCTCGAAAGTGAAATTTGAATGTTTCCTTGACCCAGTATATAAGATTGAGAGTATCCTTTAAATATAAAAATAAATCGGGTTATTTGCATCAAAATTCTAGATGGATGAACTTTGTCGATTCAGCACATTTCGCCGTGAGTGCATTTGAATTTTAATATGTATACATTTTATTTTGCCTTTTACATGGTTGTTTCAAATTTTTAAGTAATATATATAGTGTAAACTAAAATATATATTCTATCGTGATTTGTTTAATGCATCGGCAATTAGAAATTAAAAATTCATATGATTTTAAATTATAATATCAATAGAATTTAAATTTTGTAATAAAGAATTTATGAAACTTTATAATGTTCAACAAGAAAGAAAATAATGATTTATTCTTATTTGTCATTTTATTTTTTTTTTTATGTTTTTTATCAAGTAATCGCGAAGTATGATCTCTGCGATATGGCTGAAGAGTTTCTATCGCCAGCGTTAAACGCGCTAGCGACAAAAATAATCGCCGGCGATATCGCGATATAGATGATAAAATTCGCGTACGCCGCGAACTTTAACATGATCTTTATAAAAAATAATTTAATCAATTTTCAATATTTTTTATTAAAACTGACGGAATATTTGATATAAAAAACAGTTTAAATTATTTTAATGGCAAATTTATTTGAACCGCTTTAGTTTTGCATATGCAAATCTCTTTATTTCGACAAAATATCTAATTGAGCTTTTATTTAAATAATAAAAAAGTACAGTATTTAAAAAGAAAAATATACATATAAATCTTGTTTGTCACAATTTATTGAATTTTTGTCCGAAGTAAAATTAATTAGATTCAATGCAAAATTTTTGTTATATAAATATTCAACAAATTAATGTAGATTTGTTTTCTGTTAGTTTAGATTCGAAAATAAATAAATATATAATATATAAAAATTGAATACATCTGATGTTATTACTTTAAAAATAATAAAAAAAAATATTTAAATACTCGTAAATTTATTTTCGTTTTTAAATTTAATGTTAAATATTAATACATTTAACAGTTTTTTTTAAATAGAAGGTGAAAAGAAATTATTTTATTTCGTACAAAAGAATAAATCAGCAGCATAAAATATTTTCGTTAATTTTCGAATTTATTTCGAAGATCTGTATTATTAATTTTAAAATGTTTTAGAAATAATTAAAATTTTGACAATATATATTTTTTTCTTCTTCTTCTATCTAAGACAGATGCGTTCGAGTGGGGAGCTTCAATACAACAAAGAATTAAAAAAAAAATAAAATAGGAAAAAAAACGAGATAGAGGGAGAGAAAATACAAATAGGCACTTGTCTGCTTGCAGGTGCTTCATTGTATTTTTACAGCTGTTCTCTAAAGTATCCTCTTTCGTACTAGTTAGAATCCGTGACCGAACAATTATAAATTTAACAGATGTTACAACTGCTTTTATCCGAAGGCCCCCTCGACCATATGCGTTTATCGGATTATCCGCTACACTTGTCTCAGGAGGAAGAAGAAGGAAATTCGAATAAAGTTTCTCTTGTTTCTTATTTAATATGAATACAAATCATTTTTAATTTTTCGTATGGTGGCGATTTACACCCCGAGCAATTTGAAATTAAAATTGCTATTCATTTATCAGCAGTTTGTTTAAATTTTCCCGTATAAATTATTAATGTACGGTATGTAAATTACTTGTAATAACATTGAATTTCTCTTTTTTTAGACAAATTTCTGCCTAGAATATGATTTATGAAACATTTTCGAATGCAGTGTCGTTTTGAATATCATAATAATTATAATTATTATTATTATTATTATGATATATTAAATCACCTACCTATTTTGGGAATTTTATCGAGAAAAATCGATAGAAATCGATTATTTTTAATTTTGTTGCCAATTTAACGTTAAAAATCAACAAAACAGGTTTAATATATTTCACGAAAGACAATTTTGTCAATAATACGGTAAAGGCATTTAAATCGATATTGTTAAGTTAATCAAAACGTCATTATGTAAGTGTTCATCGCAAGATCGATTTATTTTTGTCAGATAAATTAATGATCATTACAGTTAAGATAATAGATCGATTGTTAGATTGGTCTAAAAAGATAAAATTTCTTTCCTCGGTAATGATTTTTCCTTAGTTAGTTCGTAATATCTTAAATGGATATAGGGTGATGAAAATTTTCCGTAAATCATTAGAAAATAGAAACCCGGTTTGTTTATTCTTCCTTACTATTTATTTTTGCACCGGATATGCGAAAAATAATGTGTATATGCATAGAGGGAGTTTATGAATGGCACACGTGATTGGTAATGTTGTTTTCATGTTTTGCTGTGTTAACAATGACATCATTGATAAACATGGTCGGAGGAAGTCGACAATCATCTTGGACACTGTGCACGTGGTTGCAGCAGGTTTCGCGTCAGCTGCCATGATCTTTCTCCACTACCAGATTGAATATGACTCATTGTATTGTTACTGCTTGATATGCTTCATGAATAAAATTTCAAAGCTATTGAAAACTCGAAGACATATGTTAAAATCCGTTTTAATAGCGTTAACTGCTAGATAAGGAAATTATATTCACATCTGTTAGAACTCATGCTGTTTTCTGAGTCAAAAGAAGTAGAATGTTCTATACTCAACACATGGCGAACACGAGTATTGTAATAGCGAATTAAACGTTTTACCGTTTTAATATTAAAAGTTTTATCAATTGTTAGAATATATTCGTATTTATGTTAAACACATTATTTGCGGTCGATTAATTAGATAATATAACGAAAATTTATTTTTTGTAAGATTTAAAATTAAAATTTTTTATTATAATAAATGAGTATGCCATAAAAAATAAATAAGAAGACAGTTATAGATACACATAGAAGTAAGTCCTGCTATTAGAGATATTTAAAAGCTTCCATAGGAGTACGTCAGGATATATACTAATGTGCAAAAGCTGTCGTTTTGTTGGTCACAATTGAATGGTTGTAAAAAAAGGATAACAGGCGACTACTTGACTGAATGGCCTGGAAGTGTGACGTAAGAGGCCATTTGGCCACGAGATTGAAATTCTTTGCATGCTATGTGTGACACAAGAAAGTTTATGGCCGTCATTTTCTCTTTCAGAAAAGGAAACAACTTTGAGTTTCCCGCTTTTTCAATGGTGTCCATTAATTGACAATCGAAATGAAATTCAATTATTCCATTCAGAAAAAACTTTTTCTTTATTTAAAATTCTACATACAGAAAACGCTTTTATCTTTGAATAAATAATAAATGAAAAACTTTAGAGACTAATAAAAAAAATAAAGTAAGTCTTTTTTTTTTTCTTTTAACTATTGATTAATTTAAGTAAAGTATATATATTTTTTAAATTAATTAAAACAATACAAATTATACATAATGATGCATCTGATCATCAATTATATTTAATAAATTAAAATATGCATAAAAATATTTAAATTAGAAACATTTGCATAATTTAATTAAAAATCAACTTATTTTGTGAAGAATATTATATATAAATATGTATAATATTCTTAAAATTAAAATAAATTTTTAATTTATTAAATATATATAAGTATTTAATAATACATGAAAATGTTTTTATGATAACTTTACTCATTGAATTTAAAGCTGTAAAGCAAAATTACCACAATCATTAATAACGACGAAATTAAAAGAAAAAGCAATTTTTTTCCTAGAAATGATGCCAACATTTTATTAAATGCCGTATAAAATTTCTTAAATATATCAAAAATGAATTTTTAATATTTGAAATTTTGGCACAAGTATAGAATAAAAGCAGTTATTTTTAAAATTATTAACATAGGATATTTCGAAAACGTTCGAAGTAAAAATTGTTTTTTTTAGAAATCAATGATATGTTTGCGGAAACAAAACAAGTTAAACATGAGATGCTAAAATGCATAATATTCTTTCAACAATACCCTATCCATCATTCTGCAATATTTCCGATTTTTTTGTAAAGTTGAAAGATGATAATCTCTTTTAAATATTTGGTTCTTGCTGTTCGTGTTTACATATTTGGAAGTTTTTTATTTTTATTTTCTAATCTTTAATACGCAGTTCCCCTCGGAAGATGGATGTAAATTGGAAAAGAGACTTTGTGCCTGCTTAATTAATTTTGGAAAAAGGTTATGTTTTGAAAATCAAGAAAGAAAATTGACTTTTAGATAGATTTTCTCTGGATGCAAAAATAATTTAAAATTTCGGAATTACGGTAAATAAGAAATATTTATCGTGTAATTTGAATATGTAATTTTTATTAAATTGCTATGGAGATTTTTAACCTACATTCCAAAAGATAATTTGGAATGATCGTCATGCTGTTCTGTCTTTGTTTCCTTCACTAATAATAAGGTGAACTAATTAATAGATTTTCACTATCATTAAAGGTAAATTTCGAAACTGCATTTCTCAAATTCAGTAGCGTCAATCATCTTAAAAATGGCGGCATTTAAAGATTTCTGAGATGTTCTTCTTAATATATCTTGAATTAAAATTGAATTTTTATGAAATTTAGCAGAAGAATTAAACTAAGACGACTGTGATGGCTTATTATTTAATACTTTAAAAATAAAGGACGTTCAAACTTTGGAGGTTTATTCCTAATAACTTTTGAAGTTTGTGATTGATTTTTATGAAATTCAGTAGAGGGATCAAGAAAATCGACTTTAAAATGAAATTAATTCTTCCTACAGCTTTATCTACTTAAAAATGGCCAACGTTCAAACTTCTGAGGACTCTCACTAATTACTATTAGCTGTTTAGTAGATTTTTATGTTATTCAGTACACTGGTTATGCCACTGAAGATGACTTTTTACGATATATATTTAATCTTGCATTTTTAATCAACCAAATGGATTGTTTATAGTTGAAAAGTAGCGACTGATTTTTTTCAGAACTGCTTGCTTATTAATATAGCAAGTTATTTGTTATTAAAATATTGATTTGCGCTAGTAATTTTTAGCTGAAAGCTAATTAAAAAAAGAATATTTTTTATTTACATATAAATCCCATGTTAATTTAAAAAAAGAATATTTATATAATAAGTTTCTTATTATATTAAATAACAATATCCGAAATCCAATACCTAATTCTGAAAAACTACTAAACACAAATATATTAAAAACAGTAGCTGATATTATGTTATCAATAAAGTCTCAGGAGAAAATGTGGAATCAATTATTCTTATCCAAAAATAAAATTTTGTTTACTTAGAAAAATCAAGATGTAATGCGAAACTTAATAACATAGATGATATGGCTGTTTTTATTTTTCTTGGATTAATTAATTTTAAATTTGGGTATTTAATTATTGAAAAATAAACTTATACGATACGAGCTTTGACAGGTTATAATTGAAGAAACACTTCATGTACTTGCAAAAGTAAATTATAGGAAAGATATCGGTTCTTCTGTCAAGAAGAATTATTACAGTTTGGAAAGCATATTAATCTTATATAGAACAAATAATGACAATTGGTGTAGCATTTCCTTTTTCTCTCCTTTATTTTATTACTTTTTTCGTTTACAACGTTAGGATCACACCTTTTACTCTATAAGCATCAAAATAAATGTCACCGAATGTGGGATTATCGTATTTCTTCGATAGCAGAAAAATAATTTGAAAAGTAAGACATATCCATTAAAAATGGGACCCGTAACTTATTCTTTTTCTATTCTGCAACGTTAGTGTTTCACTATATACATTTTAGTCATCAAAATAAATACTAAGTGCAAGTTTTACCAGAGAAAGAGACTACAGAGGTTGTTCTGTTAAATTGCTGTAGTGTATCTAAGACAAGGCATATTTCTGAAAGGCAATTCAATAATTTAATGCCAAATTGTATTTTGACGCTAAAATCTGTTTCTGATTGACGTATTGATACAATTCTGTATTATCGTTCCATTTGATTCGAGCCTCGCTAACATTAGTCTCTACCTCTGATTGGATATTATCGTGTCTCGTGATTTATATCACGCTAACGCCTTAAAATCTCGCTATGTGATTCGCGTGAGAGAATACGAAAGAGTATAACAGTTGGAAACTAACTTAGAATTATTCACAAGGAATTATTTCAATATAGGGATGTTTCTCTCTTTATTAACAAAGTTACAAACATTTTCATATACGGACATATTTTATTTTTTTTATTTTTTATTAAATTCAAAAATTGTATAAATATTTAAAAATTACGACAGTGAAATAATCTAGCAACAAATGTATCACAAAAGTATCTAGTGTTAGTACAGTATTTCAAGATGGCGGAGCTTTTGACAAAAATATTCGTTTTATAATCGGACATTTCAGAAACACGAACACAGAATGGTACTAACTGGTCAAATGTTTAATATATATAAAGCACAATACAGTATATATAATAAATTCGGTATTCCTATGTAAATGCAGTTTTTGAGTTACGAAATTTCGCTTTACGAACGAATTTCAGAACGAATTAAGAATTTTGTTTATAGCAAGAGGAACAAGAGGAATCGATACAGGAGTCAGAAAAGTAAAATCTACAATATAAAATTTTTGAATGACATGGATATATAGTGCCTACGGTTATATATCCATATCATTTATAATTTGAATATCATAATTCTTTTTTAGTTTTCCCACCTCGTCATATGTCGACTATTGACTAATTTGTTTGTAATTTCCGACACTTGATATATTTCCTTTAATATTAAAGTCACACATTTTTTAAAGAGCATGCATTTAATTTCGATTAGTATGGAGCAAAACACTACATTAAAAAGCTTGCTTCATTAATAAGTTTCGGAAATTACCATTCAAGTTTTCGCTAAAGTGAAATGAAGGAGAGGCAGAACATCGACGTTCATTAGATCCATTATTATAGTGAAGAAGTGAGAGTAATCAATAAAGAAGACAAAGGACAACTTCGAAATGTTCTGCGTGCTTAATTAGTTTGGACATCACGTTCGAAACATCAGTCGCCCCATGAATATCATTATTTTAATATTTTGTCATTATTGGTCTTTTCGGAAAGAGGCTTTTCGAAACATTTTTGTAAATCTTCATTAATGTTCCTCTTTTCTCCGAACATTTTCAAATTAAATTGCCTAATTTAATGTCTATAGGGTTAAAATATGCATGAAACTATTTTTATTAATAAATCATTTACGGAACAGGAATTTTGTTAATAAAGAGTTTGAATTATTTAAGAGATTAATATTCAGTTAAAGATGTAATCTTCTTAAAAGAATACTGCTATCCTCTTTCTTCTCTTTAAACTTTTATTCGTTCATGTAAATTAAAACCGTTCATAATAAGTCACTGAATTTTTTTTTCCATCATAATTTTTTAATTGCTCACGACATAAAGTTCATACAAATCTGTTAAATGTTTGACAATTTACCATGTACTACCGCAAACAGCTGAAACATAAATGATTATTGTAACTCTTTGTACGATTTTCCTATTTGTTGTTATTTCAATTTTCAAACTGGAATGACAATTGGATAATTTTATTATTTAAATTTAGCAATGTGTTTCATATTGAAAGCAAACTAATGAATATGCTTTCTATAGATACTTATTCCACTTCCGGCTATTTTCTGCCTTGAGCGAAATTATTTTCCAACTTCACTAATTACTTATCATTGTGTTTCTTTCATTCGTTAAAATTTAAATTTTTATTTTATCATTATTTTCTATTATTTTTCTTAAAAATTTCAATATATTTTAATTTTATTTATTTTTTATCGTATCGACTTAATTATCTTTTCTGTCTTTTTTTTACTTGCATCTATTTAATTCAAAGAAAATATTTAAAATATATTTATGTAGGAATATTGACTTTATTTTTTCTTCTAGAAAAAAAATCGAAAGTTTTTTCGTCAAAAACATTAAACGTGTTTATCACTCTTATTCCATTTAACACGCTTTTTAATGGGCCCTACGAGACCTTTATAATAATGTATACGTTTAAATATAATATAATTAAATAGCCGTAAAAATTTCCGTATTTTTTTTATTCTCTGTTTTTATATTATGTTCATTTATATTCTTAACGATCCACATTTTATTTATAATACCCGGAACTAAGAAAGAATTTTCAAAATTCGACATAATTTAACAGAGCTTTTCCAAATTTACTTCGTCGTTAACTACCCAGCATAATATTTTCCTAAAATATTTATTTGATTACATTTTCATCAACGAATACATTAACACTTCCCATTTCCTCCATCTGCTTGCAGTTCGTTGCTCTTTTAGTGATCATCATCAGAATTTTCTGAATTTGCAAGTGTAATTTGATCGTCTACATATATGATCCCGTTAATTCTTTTTTTTTTTGTGTGTGTGTGTTTTAATTCTATCAATAGATTTTTTTCCTCCATGTTCTAATCTACCGGGAAATTATTTAATAGAAAATTAAAAAATACCTGTAAAGAAATCATGGAGTTTTATAATTATATGATGCACTTGATATAAATATTTAACGTAAAAGTTTATTAAAGTTTTTTTAAAATTCCGTTTCTGAATGATATTTTTAACTATTATGTTTGGCTGGTTTCTAAAATTTCGAATATAATTTATTATTATTTTTTTTTAATTTTTCTTTATTTCTATCTTTACGTTTTTTAATTATTTTCATTATACTACGTAAATCGTTATCATCAATTACATCACATTTTCTAATTTTAGTTGTTTTTTTTCTGGAGTTCTAAATTTGACCTAATTTTTCTTGATTTTTGTTTCTTGGTTATTTCTCTCATCTTTCACAATTTTCTACAGGAGATATCCAATTTTTGTTCTGATATATGATGGCATTTCATGCGGTTTTCTGATTTTATGTCAAAGTTTTTTTTTTTCTTTCTAGAGTCAAACTGGAATATTAGTTTATAAAACTTTTTGTAGCTAATTTTCGAATGCATCATCCAATATTCGTCTTAAATTGTAGGTATAATAATATATTACTTTATGAAAATGATCTCGGAGATTTATCGAAAATATCCCGAAAGATAAAATATAATCATCAAGTTAGTTTCAGCTGTCACACAAACGTGTAGTGTTCTCTCCAAGAATATTTTCACTCACGCAATGTTAATCGATTAGTTGAAATTGTTCTCAGGACAACTAATATAAAGGAGCCTCAGGCTGTTCTATCACAATTCCACCTTAAATCTTCATTGTAACACGAATTTCGAGTCGATGTTTGATCGAAAAACAACACGGTATAAAATAATAATTTTAGCTTAGTGCAACAAAAGTCGTTTACAAAAACTATAGTAAAATAATAATTCTTTTTTCAATTTTACTTTCTTTTGCTTTTTTTTTTTTTTTTTGCTTGAAATTTTCTGGTGTTCATTATCATTAAAAAAGCCTATTAGATAGGAATTAAAATAAATGGGAGATCGTGATCAAAAGTAAACTTAAGGGGGAAAAAATGCAATTTCCGTTAAAGTTCTTCATTTCGTTTGAATGAACAAGTAATTAAAAACTTTATAGAAAAAGGAGTAAATGTTTTCTTTCAAATGTTAGAAGGGTAAAAAAAAGAAGAAGAATTGGGATTTAGAGGTAACGCCATAGAATAGTGAAGCATATCATTGTCGTTCTCTGGCCGGATGACAAGACTGTATCGATCGATTCTCGTTGCAATGTCTCTCCCTCACTTGATTGCTGCTATTATCAGGGGTGATTATAGAAACCATCCTCCAATATCCTGTTGACAGGACTAGATCTGCACCTGTTCCTTTATCATGGGAAAATGTCATCCAGTCTGTCTTTCTGTTAAAATATTTCTCCATCACCCCCTTTCTTGGAAGTTTGCCTAAAAACGTTAAGCATTTTTATACATTCTCTGTTGCAACAGTTCTCGAGAAAAGATGTTGAATAAATTTTCTAAGATTTATTAACTATGATAAATAGAAAAATAATGACTTTTCTTCGTTTTTTAATACAATTTGAACGTAACAACCTACAAACATACATTTGCTAGTATTTTAGTTAAACTAAAAACAGAGTTTTATTTTTCAAATTTTGATATTTTAATTTAGAGATTTTAATAGTCTAAATGAATACCAACATTAGTTTTAATAATAAATTTTATCAACATTGATAGCTTTTCTCATGGTGTTAAATTTCTAAATGACAGTTGGATTAATTTTATTTATAAATTTAATTTTGTGATAATTTAAATAATTAAATATATAAACTAACATAAAGTTAAAATATCGATGAGTTTAAGAAACCTTTATAATGTTCGAATATACATTATGTGTACGTAACTGTCGTATTGGTTAATGTTATGTAAATACTACATTGAGTAAAATCCATTAACAAGTATTGACTTATATCATCTGTAATCTTGAATTGAACATCAAACAGTTTTGGAAAGTATGATTCAGTTCAATTAAGTGCATAACCCTGAAGAGACTGTTTGTTTACTTTATTCAAATCACTAAAATTAAACAAGTTTTAATCGTATTCAAGATATAAAATTAAAGTCTCGATCAATTATGACATTAGAACAATTTTATTTTTATTTTTTTTAAAACTTCCATTAAAAGTTTTATTATTTTTAAAATAAAAAAAATCGCGAATTGCTCTTTAAAAAATAGATTCTTAAATGCAAAGTTAATGAGGCAATTTACTGCGAAAAAATATTTTTAATAATTATTCATCAAAAGATTGAAACATTAATTTTATATATATGTGAAAAAAATATTATATTTATATGTAAAAATGATTATTTTAGTTAGCTATTTTCATAGATTAATTTACAGTAAAGTAAGCAACGAGATACAAATTATATTTTTCAAACTTCATTATTATTTTACGGGGTATAGCAATAAGATGAGTTTCCATTTATTTCAGAAAATTAAAAAAAGAAAAAAAATTTTGCAGAATAGTTTTCTGTAGAATATAATTAAGGAGAAGTATAGTATATAGTTTATGCTTGGCTGATAATGTTTTTCTGTGAAGATTTACTGAATCTTGGTTCTATAAGAGGTAACGTTATTCGGTTTGAAGAAATTTCATTTAGAAAAGAACAGTTCTTTGGAGAACGACTTTTATGTGACAAGTTGTGGCTTTATGACTGACGTCTTGCACTGAGACTGTACTTAATGGTTATTTTCTTTTCCTTTATATATATAAAAAATATCCAAATTTTTTATTTTTATTTTTGCCTTATTGAAATCGGTCGCTGATGTTATTAAACAGAAAAAAAAACCACGTTTAAAATGATTAGATTAAAAGTTTTCGTGTATTTTAATTTAAATTCCGGATTTAAAAATTGCTAATTACTCTTTGAATATTTAAAATTAATTGAAATGCTTCTGTATATATATTTTTTCTCTCTTACAAAAATTAAATATGTGTCTTTATGAATATTTATAATCCAATCTCAGTAGATATCATAACACAAAAAGCTCTTGCACAGTTAAAATAGTTTTTTTTTTAATTATTTACTACTAGCAAAGCAAGAGATGTTTAAAAAATAATGTTCGATGTGATCTAACGTATTAAATGCAAACGGAGCGATCTGTACTTGATAAATATTTTTAATTTAAAGGATTTTAGACAATGTACACAGCTAAATACGCTTCATTGAAGCGACAGAAGAAATCGTACGAAAGGAATTTTTTTTTTATTGTTAATCATTTATAGTGCACAATGAGACTATTACCTTCACTGCTTAAAAAAAATAAATAAAGTTCGCATTTTATATTAAAAAACTGACGTAGCTTATATAGAGAGGTTGAAATATATTTTTTTATCTAAAGAATTAATTACTTTAATGGAACTTTAAACAAATTCAAAAAAATTTTTTTCTCGATAAAAAAAAAATAAGACAGTATTCATCAATATTTAATGATTATCGATTGTTAATCCTTAGATCAAGAACCTATAGAAGTGTGATAGATATCGTAATCTGTGGGATTAACGTTAAAGCCATTAGTTTAATGAGAAACATTATTAAACTTTAATGATAATTTGTAATTATTAAACTTAACTAAATATCGTTAAATAACGTAGAATAAATAAGAAAATCGCCCCTTTATTTAGACTCTTAACGTTCACGTTAAGGCATTTAAATTAATTATTTAAATAAAATAAATACGTTTCGAATTTCAAACTGGAGTTTCAACAAGAAGATATATTTTTTACTTTTATTATTCCAAAAAAAAAAACAATCAAGATTTTGTGATAATAATAATAATATTAAATGCGACTTCTGAAGTCTATGAAGGTGATAAAAAACATTAATTATAATTGGAAACATAAATATTCAAAGGAAAATAATAATAATAATTATGAATTTTATTTGAAGGTTCAGTTTGCGGTCGTTTTATTGTGGAAGAATTTTGATAAAAAATTTTTGTAGATCATTCTAGAAATCCGAGATGCTTCAGCTTATTTTTGAAACCATTTCGGAAAATGATATTTTTATTCAAAATTTCTAAGCTGAATTGAATAAAAACGACGAATTCAGCCTTTGGGTTTAACAAATGGATTGAATTTAATCTGATGAAATGATCTTTTAACCATGAAGTATAAAAAGAGTTGATACCGATTCATCGCCTTTTCTTTATGCTAGGTACTTACGAATTATTTTCATTCTGCCTTCTTTTTTTTTTTCCTTATTTTTCGTATTTCTTAAGCAGTCTTTTTTCATAGAATAAGATTGTTACATATTGTTTGAAACTTTGGCAAAATGTTTATTATTATATTCTTATATTTATATCGCCTAAAGAAAAAGAAAAAAATACTTGAAGGAATTGGCTAACGTCATACGCCAATTTTTACTTTTTTAAAGTAAAACCAAGATGTTAACTGATTTGGTTTCAACAGAATTTTAAACTCAATAAAACATTTTATTTAAATTTTGTTTTGTTTTTTTCCCTTTTAAAATTTTATTGTTTATCTACATTACAAGTTTTATTTATTACAATAAATAATTTTATATTGTTTTAAAATTTGATTTTTAGTCGATCGATCACTTGTTTGATCACTATATATTTAAAATATGATGTGTTGAGAATCAGTTTGTCAATAATAATATATATATATTTTTATCTTAATCATGCAAATTTAAACAAAAATTTTTGAAGTATAAAATAACAATAATCAAAATATTATAGCGGATAGACAATTAAACGAACAGATGAAACAGTAAGATTATATAAGTGAATGTTTAATATATAATCTATGTCCATTATCTTTAAAATTTATTATTATTCTATTCGGATTTCTCTTATAACAGCAAAATTAAACATAATTATTATATCTAATATAGAAATGAAACATGAATATTATATATTAATAGATGAATTAATTTACGCTCATTAATTATATTTTCACTCTGCAGGTTAATATCTGCATTGTTCTAATATATCATTGATATCCCATATAATGTGAATCGGTAATCTACACGTAAGAATCCTGAAATATTTTGGCCTTAGGCAAATCATATGTTGTTGATCTCTGTAGCCATACTGAATATTATGTACGGAATATGAGAAGGATTTTTTTTGTGATATAATCCTTCAAATGCGTTAATTCTTAAATGATTAAAAATGCATTTCATTGTGTTTCTACGACTTCAATTCAAAAATCATCTTTATATGCACATATTTTTTTTATAAGTAAGATAAAGAATTTAGTACGCGATATAATAGTAATAAAATATTATAATAAAACTTTGAAATCCATAATATTATATATTTTTTTATTTGTTGAGGTTTTTTGTGTAGTTTCTTTCTTTACAATGATATATATTAATGCATATTTATTTTGCTTACTAATTTAATTTTTTATGAATATATATAACATTTTTCTTTCAATCAAAATGAATGATTTATATAATTCGATAAAAATTCCAATTTTTTACATCCAAATTTAACTTATCGAGTCCTTTTCTGATAATTTCTGGTCGGGTTTAATATGTATTTAAATGATACATATTGGCAAAAACTTTGCAATATCATTAACTATTTGTGTTGGTGATATTATCAATAATATGAGGTAATTTGTACGTATAAATGAATAACAAGAAAAAAAATCAATTTTAGTGAGAAGAGGAAAAAAAAATTTGCGCTTAAAATGAGGGAAAAAAAATACTCAAATTTATGATTAAATATTAAATTCTCACATTTTTATATTAAATATCCAGTTAATTCGAATCGTTTAGAATATTTTAATATAAATGCATCAGATGCAAATTATTTCAATGCGAAGAAAAAAAAAATCTTGTTTAATGTTATAAGAAGTTTAAGAATTAATTTAAAGCTTGAAAATCTGAAGAATTTTTAGAGGAAAAAGAAATCTGTAAAATTTTTTACTGGATTGTTTTCTTGCCTGTTTGTAGAATAGAATTCTAGCAATATCATTTTCTGTTATATTAGCAATAAGTGGATTTTGTTTATTGATCTGCTAGTTTAATGAGTTAAAAGGAATAAAATACGAATAAAACTCAATACAAGTAACAACAACAACAATAGGAACTATGCAAAAAACATTCAAAATTTCCTGACATCCAATTCAACATAATTTTTATTTCTGCACTTTTCATATTAGAAAATTCTGTTCATCTGGTTATGATGTCAAGATAGCATTTAAGTTTAAAATGTAATATTCGTGTTTGCTTTCAAAAATTTATATATATATTACTTGCAATAAAAAATATATATTTCTTATTTTATCATTCGATTATAATATTAGATATTATTAAGAATTTACTTACAATAATCGATTATAAAAAATAAGCGTTAAATATATCAATAAATTAATATGTAAATTTTATTTTGTGCGATTTTTTTTATTTTTTCAATACATTTTATAAATTTAAAAAATAATAATGAAAATAATTTATAAAAGTAAATTTTTCTTTGAATATATATATATAGGCCTATATATATATTTTAAAATCCTTTTTATGCTGCATTGAATAATATCTCGTCCTAATCCGAAAAGATAAGCATGTTTTTTTTTTTTTAGGATTTACATTTAAGATAACAAGAATGACATAGATATGTAAGTAAATTATTATTAAAATACCAACTGAACTCATTTAAAGAAAAATGTAGGTTGAATGCGAGTCGTTTTAAAGAATAGAGCCAAACAGAAAGGAAGAAAAACGAGGTGATTTAATTTAATTTCTCAAACGTGTAGTGAAAATAAATTGATCAGAAAAAAAATGCTACAATATTTTGAGTACTAAGTATACATTATCACGAAATCTATCGATCATAAAGAAATTCTTACATACAACTGAATAAAAAAAGACAAGACACATTCTGCTTTGCCTTTTCAATAGTAAGTTTATCTACGATCATCGTAAAGTTAAAGCAAACTTTCATTGAATAAACATCACACATAATACATCACGAGGATAAGTCTGTACTTTCGATAAATTCTTCATTGTAAAATGTTTGATTTTAATTTATAAAATTAATTAAAAAATTATTATTTTTTTAATCTCTTTTTTTTTATAAAATTATGCAATTAAAATTTTACATATTAGTTTGGTTATTGCTATTCTAAAATTATTATTCAAACTGAGATCTAAACGTAATCAGATATACAGACCAATTCTAAACATAGAACATTTTATTGACATATGGCCTGTGAACATATGTCTAGCGTGGTACGCCATCCTTCTCCATTGGATTAACATTACCGAGAGACAGAAATTTAATGTGTCCACTTGCACATGCAACTTTGTTTTATAAAAACAATTAAATTTTAATTTTATAAAAAAATAAATAAAAAAAATATTGATATATTTTACATTTTAACTTATAAACATGTCAGAAACATCACTTTTGCTTTATATGCAGTATGTTAATAATTCCTTTCAAGTATTTAGAAAGATTAATCACTTTTTAATTGCCTTACTGACAAATCACTTTGACCTTCTCTGGCGTTTGGAAAAATTTATGTTGATAAAGTTTATCCAAGTTTCTCCTCATCTAAGCTATATTTTTTTTCAGTTATCCGACTCTTAACTTTATCACTTCATTCATTCAATATGCCCCAACCATCTAAACATATTTATCAGATCTATCAATTACACACTGCTTTAACTATCGGTGTTACATTTCCCAACATATCATCATTCTTCATATGATCAAAGATGATCTTACCATCAAATCTTTTAAGATATCATATCTCCGTGCTGTCTAAATCCAGGTATCATTCGATATATCAATGAGAAAACCACTCTATCGATGCACTATATCATTTTTACAAGGAAAAAAATATTCATTTTTTTATAATAAATATTGTTTTTTTTTTATTCTTGCTTTGTCAAGATGATATATGTATGTGCACTTAAGAATAAGTTTATATTTTTTAACACAGTTTACGTTGTTAGCGAAAGATGATTTAAAATCGAATTTTCAGTTTTTTTTCTTCATTCAATAATAAGGGCAATTGACCTTACTATTGATTTCTGTAGTAAATATACGTGCTGTTCAATAAAAATACTGACAAAGACTGTTATCAACAGAAAATAAAGGAAGTTTAGATCTCAAGTACTAGCCGATCGATTTTATCTGAACTATTCTATTGACTTTCTTTTTCTGATTGACAACTCTATTAATCAATAAGAAGCATGTTTTATGGTAAAACCGGATCCAAAACATAGAAATATCGATTATCCGCATTATTATCTGTATGTTATATTAAACATTGATGTTTCGACAGAGTGTTTAAACAGTTATAAATTGTCTACAAAATATCAGTTTTTTTTAATATTTTTTTGGAATTTTCTTCTGATTCAATAACTAATAATTGATCATCGCTTTTACACACACACACACACACTGTAGGCCTATATATATATATATATATATTTACATATTTATTAAAATTTCCCGTTTTTAATAGTTTAATAGCGAAATTCCTGGTTATTAAAGTGTCAATATTAAAAAACAAAATCAGCTGTGAGTGAAAAATCTGTATAAATTTTCCCAAGTAAATTTTCCATAAATTGAAATAACATTTTATTTTCTCTCATTATTATTATATTGAATTGTGAATATTAGATTGAATATCTATGCAAATAATAATTCTTTTAAAGTAATAATTATTTAAAATAAAATAAAAACCTGTACGAAGTAAAAAATGATACGTATGTGAAATAGTAAAAAGTTTCGAATCAAAGCGAAATGTGACTTTTTATAAAGGCAAAAATGTTTCTCCTTTGAAGATTTTCAACCATGGGTTAGATAAAAGTATTAAGAAATTCTTGATTAATTAATAATATTTGAAAAATAACAGTGTAATTCGCTTTGAAGGAGAGAGTTATATCTTTCTCATGTTTGGGGGAAAAATAATAATATTTTCTTTGCTTGTCATAGAGATATCACAGATATCCATATGACAAGTTGTGCGTTTTGTCTTCTGTGTCAATGATATGACATATGTCATTCTCTGCGATTTTATGCTTTTTTGTATTTAATTTATTAATAAAATAAATCAGTCTTAAAATATGTTTAAAGAGGAGTGTTTTTAAATCCTTTATTTATTAGTTATACAACTTTTATCTATATTGTAATTTAAATATATTTAAAATTTTATCTTTCATTTGATTGCCAAAATTTGCATTTTTATAAAACGTTATTACTTAAAATGCTAATCATTCAGCACACACAAATTTATTGAATAATATAAATTTCTAATATTTTTTTTATATATAAAAAATATAAATTTAAAATATTTTAATTTAAATATTATTTTTAAAAAATCCAAAACGACAGAATAAATAGATTAAACTATAGTTAAATAAAATTCAATCCACTAATGATTTTTTTTTTAATTCGGTTATATTTAGAATTTTTTTTAAATTTGCATTAATAAACAGCTTAATATAATCTTCTTCTAACGAAGCAAAAGGGGAAAAGAATAAGTACTGCAGGAAAAAATGCTCTAGAGACAACGAAGAAGATGAATAACAACAATAAAATATCGAACATCGGAATACAAACCTACTAACAATTAATGAGTGCAACCTACGTATGTTAACAAGAACCATCTCTCTTCAAAAAAAAAAAAAAAAAAAAAAATAAGAAGAAGATTCGACAATCCCTAGAGATAAAGAAGAAAATATCTGCATTCACCATTTACAATGACAAATAATAAATTTATTTATCCTAACAGATTTAAAAAAAGCGTATATTTGGTTTACATATACATAAATTAAGCCGCGTAAAAACACCGTTAACACAAACGAAAATTAAATTTCATATTAAATAAATTAATAATTTAGTTATTTTTTTGAATGAAAATTTTTTTTGTTGTTAATTTCGCGCGTGTCGTGCATATATCTTTTACCTATTGATAATTGGCACAGCGCATTATGGATAGTGTAGAAAGTCAGCTGGTGGTAAGTTTATAGTACCCAAGCCACCCTAGCGGTCCAGATTTCCCGCCATCCACGTGTACTGTGTGCTACTCTAGCCATAAAGTGCCGATCAATCACAATTGCTGCTCATTCCCTAGCGGAGAAGCGGATCGGGTGTTTGTGTGCAACGTTCACTGGTGTCCCACTGATTGTAGCGTTGCCTGCCTTGATGCTGTTTTCTCTCAAATTCTTGT
Organism: Androctonus mauritanicus; assembly: GCA_011317285.2. Classification (NCBI taxonomy): domain Eukaryota; kingdom Metazoa; phylum Arthropoda; class Arachnida; order Scorpiones; family Buthidae; genus Androctonus; species Androctonus mauritanicus. Next base: position 13,344 of record WUQG02004456.1, on the reverse strand, counting down.
ATGTTGTTGGATGGTTAGTTAAACGAACATGGAAATCTTCTCTACACTCTTATTGATTTACTACATTTCTTCTCTAGCTTCGACCAATGGTGAGTGTACTTTCGTAATTTGTAAACTAATAACTCTCGGTGTACATTTCTTTAACTATATGGCGTATTTTTTGTAAATCGCGCAACTAAAAACTAATATAACCTTAACATAAATATATTCGCTTTATTATTTTATCACTCCGATGTTGAATTTTTTTTGTTTGTTATTATTAAAATGGGTTCAAAATTTTTTTAAAGTATGATAAAAATAAGTTTTATAAACTTTTTAACCGTTAAAAAAATTTAATTTTAATAATGACTGAGTTTGTTGAATAAATCCTTCGAAGGAGAAAGGAAAAGAAAATTTTCTATTCTATGCTACCAGTTGAAATTTTGTTGCATAACTGAATAGGAAAATATTTTCTGTAAAGAATTTTTAATACTCGATTATATATATAAGCATTAAATCCTCTTCATCTTTGAATAAAATGTTTTTAAATTTTTAATTATTTATTAAGATAGAAAATAATAATAATAATAACCATAAATCGCCTTTAGGAAAAAGGGAAGAAGTTTGTGAATTTAGTTTAGTTTAATGCATTTTAACTAATCGTTAGATTTTTCTGTTTGATCTTCAAACAAGTATTATTACCAAAGAAGTAATTGGCATAATTATAGATGGAACGAAACATTTGATTAATGATAAGGATTGATTGGTTCAAAGTGATTAACTTTAATAATGCAGTATACCTCTTAGTTAAAGCCGTGCTTAATTAACATCATTTCGTATTCCAGTCTATGGATAAAGATATAGTTTTGACGGTTTAATTCCGCTCTGTAATCATTCTTGGTTTAATGATCAGTTTAACTGTTTAAACTAAACACTTTCGGACGAAACGTTATTGAATTTAATTACTTTTTCGTGAATTTAAACCTCATGTTATTTTTTTAAAAAGCTAGTAAGTCACTTAACACAAAAATAACAACTTTTAAAGGTAAAAACAAATAATAAAAATAAAAAAAAGTCAAAGCTTGGGGATCGATTCTTGTAGTACAGTGAGGTCATAGAAATGACCATCGTTAATATGGTACTAACTCTTTTAACACTCCTCTTTCCGGTCAGTAATGTTGCTGTTCTGTCAGAATAATGAACTGTTATCATAACTATTACGATTTATTTTTAATTATCAGTAGAAATATAAAAGAAGAACTAACAAAAGTGAAAATAGAGAACAAAGTTAAAGAAACAGTAAATGTATATATTTTTTTATGCATTAAATTTAATGTTTAAAATAGAAGTTTTAATGTTTACAGAGTCTATAAAGCATTAAACAATCTGAAAACTTTTACAATTATTTAAATAATGTCTTGATTTCCATAGAAACATTTATGAAGGAAAACGTTTGCTGTCTTTTTTTTATTTTATTTTTTTTATCTGCCTTTTTTTTCTATAAGAAAGCTAAGTTGCTGAGTAAGCAGTATCTCCGACCAGGCATGTTGAAAAGAACGGGTCAAACAGTTTGTAGAGGAAAGTCAATAAAGAAATGTTAAATGTGCCGAAATTAGTATTTACTGTTGCTTGGCCAAAGATCTTCTATTGTATTTTCTCGACAGTATCTACTGCTCTTTCAAACAATCCATCCAAATGTCGTATCGCTATACAAATATTAATTTGAAATATATTAACTTCGGATTTATTTAATTTTTTTTTCTTTTTAAACTTCTGAAATAATATCGAAATTAATTCTTCTAAAAATATTTTATATTGAAATTTTGGATTTATTTTTCTTGAAATAATGCAATTATTAAGCAGAATAATCTTAGTAATGTTTCTGCATTAATGTACTCTTCTAGACAGGATTAGAGAAGTTGAAATTCTCCGTGATGCTTTTTATTTCGTCAAAAATATATACTGTATTTAGATATAATTATACAAAAAAAATATTTTTAAGATAAAAAATTACTTAAATATTCATTTTTATGACGAATTATGTAAAAATAATGTTTAACTAACTAAAAATCGTTAAATGCAATATTTATTTGTTTGAATTTCATTCGCATCATTAATGATAAATTTACATCGATAAAAAATTTAATTTTCGAGAAATTTATTTATTTTCATTAATTTTTAATAAAATATAAGAAAAAAATAAAAATGAAAATTAATCATCGCATTGCAGGTTTGCATTATTTCCGAGTTTTAATCCTTAAAAAATATCGAAAAAATAATAATAATAAAAATAATTATAGTGAAAGAATTTTCCAAACGAAATATTTAAAATCAAAATACTAAGTTTTCAGTAAAAGATGGTACATTAAGAAAGAGAAATTTCAATTTTTGCATTAATGAAAAACCTTGTTTTTTTTTCCCTTCTGATCATAATTCAATGTTTGAATATTATTTTTTTTATTTGCTATATGAGGATTTCTTCTTAATACTTGCGTCAATTTTTCTGACTGAAAATCTTCTAGTCTTTCATAAAAGTAGCGACAATTCAATCAGAGATTTATGAGTTATTCGATACTCAAGAAAAATTCTTATAAATAACTATAAAAAGAACACGAAGGAAAAAAAAATTGTATCTTGATAGCAAAATTCCAGACACAAAAGATGCATTATTTCCGTTTTTACATCAATTTTTATACAGATAATAATAATAAAAGTATATATGTATTTTATTACTTCTTTTTTAATTATAATATCCTATTTCATCAGAAAATTTTACTTCGAAAATTATATTATTTGCACACAATTAATTTGAATATTTATGATTGTAAATTGAAAATTCAAAGCTTAACTAATTGAAAATTAATTAAAAGATTTTAAAGTATTGTGTCTAAAGGAATTAATTTTCCAAAATTAAAAGTGAAGTTTTGTATTTCTAAATATTATAAATTAATGAAATTTAATAATAGATTGTAGAATATAATCCGAGGAAACTTTATTTAAAACGTAAAATTTTTTTTATTTTTTAAATAAAACGAAAAATACGCGTGACAAAATTTCATATTTTATCACGCTTAAACGCTTATTAAGGTCAGTTTGAAAATAAAGATGTCGTCATTAATAATTGTTAAAAATTTTATTTGTAAAATCTCTTGGACAAATATGGAGGACGATTTATTTATTTAAACACGAATTAATATTATTATTATTTTTTTTTATTTTTTTCCAAGAGCGCTTTCTTGTTTTAATAGAATAAATGGTTACATATATCAAACTAGCGAGTCATTTTTTACTGATTTTTAATCGTTGCTCGCGAAGGAAGATACCATTTAGTGGATAAAAACTAAAACTTTTAACATCAATTTTTAAAAATTTAGCAATAAAGAAGTGTGTTTAATAATCTTTAGAAGGAAAAAAAAACAAAAAAGAAGATTAAATAATGTCATTTTAACTCCAAAATTAGTTATAATGGAATTTTGCGTAAACACACGAAACTTAAACGTGAAACACGAAATTTGAAAGGAAATTACTTTTTATTCAACTTCTGAAATAAATTTAGTTCTAATTATAAACAGTGTAATATTTTCTCATCGTTTATATTTTATAAACATTTTTTTTTTATTTTTATCTACATAAAAGCTTAAAAGATCACATCGAGTATATCGAGCGTGTAGAATGTATTATCGAATAGTTTATAAAGGAACAAATTTGGGTTGCCCGTAAGCCTGTATTGGTCCATAATAAATTTCGTGATCAAAACGTGACATAAGGGTGAAAAATTTGTTTAAAACTTTGAAAAATGTTATCTCTAATCTAGTTTGATAAATTCGTCCTAGAATCTTTATAATTCTTAAAGCGGAAGATATATTATTATTATTTTTTAATATTATTCGTGCAGTTATTTATCGTGTTTAATTAATTTTTTTTTAAATAAATAATTATCGATATCAAAAAAAAATTTTAAAACTTTGTTAAAACTGGTTCAATTCTGAAGATAAATTTTACTCCTGAAATAGAAAAAGTGCCTTTTAAAGCATTGTTTAAGGTTCAACTGCAATCACATCAATCTGATTTTTGTGAGTTTTTTTTTTTTTTCGTTCTTCTAACGATAAGGAATTAGCCACTCCCAATGGTTTGCTGATGGATTTTTTCTTATTTTTTATCCTATATTAGTTGGCTATAGATATCATAATACGACATAAGCTCTCTGTTACACTTACCAGTTTTATTACTGTAGATAAATAATAATCGTTGATTTATTATACAAAGTTATACGTGACACATGGAAAATTAGGTGATATTAAATGTCGTTGCATAAATATCACTACTGTCTTTGACATAAATGTTCTTGTCTTTTGGTAAATCACTCTTTAGTAATATTAATGCTTCTTGTACATTATTTATTGAGAATTAATCATCATTACTGTAACAATTATATATTTTCCTTTCTATGTAGATATGCTTTAAAGCTGTTGCTATTATTACAGAATTAATATAAATTATTTAAGATTTTAATATATTTGTCAACCTAGGAAATTTTTCTCTTTTTTTATGTAGAACGATATATAAAATATGGTCAAAAATTGAAATTTTTAATACAGAAAAAAAAAAATTATCTCGTTGTATCCTTATTCATTTTTGATCGATGATGCAAAAAACATCATCTACCATAGCATTGTTTTGGATTTTGAGTTGTGGAATATAAAGTGTGATTTATCTTAGAAGATAAAATTTATGAATACATTTTTGATGTTTCATTTTTCTATTGATAGAAAGAGATAGAAGAGCAAAGGAATTTCTTAAAAGTTTAATTTCTCAAAAATATGATGTATTAAATTATTTATTTTATTTTACTTTATTTTTTTATTATTTTAAAACATAAATTTAAATCTTTATAAATCATCCGAATTAACATTCATTGCAACGTAACAAAAGCAGTAACTGTAACCATTTTGTTGAATTATTAATAAATATATGTGGAATTTTATAAAAGTATAAAATTATTAATGAGTTTATAATCTTATAAATGAAAATATAACGAATTTATACATAATAAACAGCGATATCTAATAAACTACGCGCATTTTTAATCCTTCAAATATATATTTTAATTTTGCACTTTTTCAGTTTTTCATGATATCACCATCGTAATAAAAGACATAATTAATATATTTTATACAGTTTAACATTGAAATAACTGCAAAAATAAAAGAAACGATCACAAAATTTAATTAAGAACTCATCTAGCATTGTTTAAAGTAGAAATAAATAATGATACTTAATATTACTATTACTATTTTTTTACTTCATTCAATAAACAACTCGGGAGTCAAGAAAACAAATAGTATGCGTGCCGTTTACTAAAATAAATTCATTACTTAATTTTTACAATTGTTATTTGTACAAATCTGTCAAATAAATGAGACAAATTAAGAATCTAGAAATTGTTTACATAACATTGCAGAAGTAATTAGAAATTTAATCACATCTATATTAATTAAATCGATTGATGTAATATTAATTGTATTAAAATGTAAATTTTATTTTATTTTATTTTTTTAAATAAAAGTGACAGAAACTTTCACGATTTATTATTACAAAGATTATACTTGGAATTCTGAATTTTATAACCGGTTATGACTGCAAACTAAATTTATCTACTAACATAATTCTTATAAAATTTGTGACTTAATGTTTGTAACTTGGAATTGCTAAATGCATCATTCACCACGAGTCGTTACATTAAAGCATATCATCGCTATTCGTCATCTTAGTATTTAAGTAAGTAACTTCAACAGATTAAAGTTTCGGGATTTCCAAGATTAAAATTTGAATCAAAGTCGTGTTCTGAATATATTTCTGCATCTAATTCCGCTTGGCTAATAAAATTTTTTTTTTAAAGCGAAACGTCAGTTTTGTTAATTATTTTTCTCTTAATAATTTTTACGGATATAAACGTACTGTTTTAAGTAAGTTAATTCAAAAGTGCAGGAAAATAATCTAAGAAATTTATTTAATTGTTTTAAGTGAATGTATCAGTAAATTCGCACCAGATATTGATAATCCATTCATGGATTCGATTTAAAAAGTTAGAATAAAATTGTTGTGTAAGTAATTTAATGTTTTCTTATATTAAATTTAGTTTATGAAGTTTTATAAATTCGATATAATAACAGAATTAGTTTGTTAGAATGAATAAAATGGATCGTTGGCTTTATGAATATCGATAATGCTATATAATCAGGTTTAAATGTTTATTCATTTTATCGATATTCATCCGAGTTTAGTTCGGAAGAAATTACATTAAATATTTATTCTAATCGGCTTTTGTGCGTGGTCATAATTCCATCCGAAAATTTTCGTCGAAACAAATAACAATGTAAAAATATAAATTTCTTTTTTTTTCCTTGACTTGTCACTCGTACGATAACTTAACTGTTTCAAATTCGCTTTTATAAATGGCGGCGTGTTATTTTTGCGATTTCATGAATAAATTAGTAAAGGAAGATACAATTTATGGCTTCATCTGCTAGAACAGAATCGCGTATTATAATTTTTGGATTGTAATAAATGAGCAAACTGTTTAGAAAGATGGAATGAATACAACATTTCATTAAGAACAGGAAATTGTGAATAAAGATGAACTGGTCGTAGAGTGTTTACAGATGCGCTCTGATTCGTATACGAATAATGCCATAACGAACAATATATATATATATGTTTTTTTTTTCTTTGCAAAAAACTGTTTAAATTTTAAGTCATATAAGATTATACAAATTTATTAATAAATATAATCTATTAGTTATTAAACTTTAACTTTATTAAGCTCATATTATATAAATAAATATTTTAATAAATAATGAATAAATAGATTATGTTTATTAATAATAAATATAATCTATTTATTAATTATTACTTTAACATTATTAAACTCATATTTAATAAATAAATATAAAATTTGAATAATGTTAAAGTTAGATTATCGTGCTATTTCAGTTGAAGGAATAATAAATGCATTTTAATACATAAAATAAATAACAAGAAAAATTTATATGAATATAGATATTTTCAATAGGAAAATATAGTAGATAAAAAAATTAGAGAAGAATTTGAATTTTTTTGGAGTGAAATACGATAATTTTTTTGATATTGAGATCATTTTTACAATAAAAAAATCTTCCAGATGAGTATATTAGCATTCATGTACAACAAAAAGTTTCAAAATTATTGGCTTTTCAAAATTTTGAACGGCCGCCATCTTATAACCGAAATATAATTTGATTAATAAGAAACGATCCTATAAAATTTAATTATTTTATGATGTTTAATTATTGAAAAAAATTTTTCGAACATACAGGGATGGATAAAATGAATACATAACATCTTTTATTTTGTAAAATATATATATACAGTAATTAAAAATCAAGATTAAAATCCGACTTTTGTTTGTTTCCTTTATCATTTTATAAATGCCAGAAAAGTATCAAAAATTAATTAAATTTCACTTAATAAATCTATGTATAACATAATTTGCTATTTCATCGGCGTGATTTATATTAAACAGATCCAAAACGTTCACTTCTGAGATTTAAATTAAGTAGAAGAACTCGATGGTGTATACTGTTGCAATTGAGACGGCTCAAGAGAATTCTTTCAAAGAGAACAAGTTTCAGATGAAATTTGTCAAATTAAATTATTTGATTTAGATTATATACTTTTGTAATACAATAATCAATAGAAGAGAAATTATATATAATAATTTCTCAACCGTGCGACGATCCTTTGTCAGAACTCAAGAAGAAGGAAAAAAAAAAAAACAAAAAAGAACAATAATCGGAGCCGATTGAATTAATTTTTATCACGAAATTAAATTATTTGAGGTATACAATACTTACGCAAGTCTATGCTTCATCCCGTTATTGAATTTAACATTGCTACCTCGATAATAAAAAAGATATTGTATGACAATCTAGTGATCGATAAAGAAGATACTAACACTCCTTACTTATTAAATAATATTGAAATATATCTAAAAATAAAAAAGAAGGATGTATATTTTTTAACCTCTCATCCATCGATTAATTTTTGTACACAACTTCATCGATTCTCGATAGACAAATGTGAGGTAGAAACGTTGCACAACTTTAGGAATATTGGAGAACTTTTGATGAATGTAACATCTGAGCCACATCGATTGCAGATAATTAAGGGAGTCTTTTACGTACAGAGACAAAAGAGATTCCTTTACAAACAGAGAATTGAAGTAATGAGACCTATACTTTATTGTTGAGTGCAACTCACTATTAATGTACCGTAGAAGACCGTTACCCGTGAGGTGATTGGGAAGTTGTCAATTAAATAGTTGGAAAATACCATTTAACCTCTTGATTAGATCTGTTGACAAATTTCTGCACTGTTTAATTTTCTAACAACGTAATAGGTAAATCTTAATTATGATCTAAAATTAGATTTTCTGTTTATAATAACGTTTAATTTCCCTTATTACTCTTAATATTATTCTCATACAGTTATAAAATTTATTCTTGTTACAGTGACTACAAGCGTTAAATTTTTATTTACCCAATCTTAAAAATGTTTATTCAAAAATATTAATTTAATCTTTCGCCCGTACAAAATTAATAATATGATAATTATCTCTTTGTTAAAATTTTTATACATAAAAAAAAATTGAAAAATATTTATGATATAACAATAATATTTTGCATGTAAAATTTTTATTTATAATTTTATATAGAACGTATGGCTAGAAAACGAGAGAAAATTAAATTTCTAATAAATCGCTTATTAGTGAGGATTAAGAAGGTTAATTTTAATTGAACAAATCCAGTAGTCGATACATATTAGAAATATAAAATCTTATGAGAATTATTTAATTAAATATCCTCAATGCCCTAAGCTCTTTCATTTAATATATATACTATAGATGATTTATCAGAAATATGCCTGTGGCTTTCACAACTTTAGAGAGATGACACAGAATTTATTGATGAGTTTACTCACGTTTTCGTTATGAAACTGCATTATATATTGAATTTTTTAAACAAAATTAAACGTAGCATATAAACAATTAATAAAAATATGCATAAATTTACACTACTATTTATATTCTTGATATATGTTTAAAACTTCTTTAATAACTTATTAAAATAATAATATATGTACATATTTTTTATTTTAGTTCTTAAGAAAGAAAAATATTATTTTTATATCTTTAACTATTATTTTTTTGAGAATTCTTTTTAATAAAGCCGAGTTCTTTAGATATTAAATTTTAATAAGGATTCTTTTTTTTCGAATTATTTTCTTGGAATATTTCTGTAGTTAATATCGCAGAAATTCTTAGTAAATGTTTAAGAAACACTTTTTGGGGGAAGAAAGAAAGAAGGGATCGTTACGTTTCAGACAGTAATTAAAATGGTTCTCTTTCCAGTAAGACTGGAATGGCGTAAAGTAAAGGCGTCACTTAGACGTTTAACGATCAAGCGTAGATAGCTTCAAACTCTCTTGGAGCAGAAATTCAGGGTAATTTGAAGAACCTAGATTCGAGAGTTCAGTAGAGTGTGAAATTCCAGTTACACAGTGTCTTACTTTTCTTTAGGTTCCCAGAAAACACTTTCCTGCTTTACCATGTTTATTCTTCGCTCTTGGGTATCAAGTGTGAAAATGTTAAAATTCATTTTTTTCGGGCGAAATTTCAGTTTATTTTACAAAAATTTAATATAGCAACATAAAAGCTGTCATTAATGTTACACATATTTTAAAAACACGTTGCATCTATTTAATTTTCTACTCCTAGGGGCTGTATAGAAATATCAATTATCCTACAGCGATGCTTTCTATCTTTAAATCAAATATAGCCTATATGTATCCTAGAAGAATAAAATTTAACAATAAAGCGTAAAAAGTGTTATTCTAAACAACGAAAGTTTTATAGGGCCATAAGAAAGAGTACTTTAAGTTATAAAATATTTCATTTAATATATTAGAATTTTTTTTCCTATATCTTATTCCTGAATAGTTCTATCCGTTGAAATATATATTTTTTTTTCGTAAAATATTTGAAATCAATTCAGATTTAAAAATAAATTTTGATATTTTATAGTAAATCGAATTTCAAATATTCGCAATAAAACGTGATAGTCTAGATTTTCGATTCTGAGTTTTAATTTTTTTCGCTGCTTAAATTTATATAGATATATTTTTTCATCCCTTTTTCTACAGTTCCTAAAAAATAATTAGTTTGTTTTCGGATAAGAGATAGAAAATGACGAATCTAACGTAATGCGATCAATATTAACGTTTGGATGACTGTTTACATAAGAGAAGAGAAGGATTATCTAGTATATTTATAGATAGTGGGTATTGTTTTTAATGTCATCTAATTACTGTTATAACTATTAAGAGTTAACTTCGAAACGGAGAAAACAAAGTGACTTTTCGTTCTATTTTTTTTAATTGTTAATTTTAAAGATTTCCATTTGTAAAATTTTGTTTTTGATAAAAGGAAATAAATAAATTTTCGGCCACGCTTTATCCTCCGGAGAATAAAGAATATAAATTGAATGATGATAATCTAAAATAAATAATTACTTTTATAATTTTTTTGAAATTTCATTTTAATTTGTTTGATTTTATAAATTAGAATGATTTTCAATAGAAAAGTCAACATAGACTTTGATTTTAGTGATTTATTTTTCTGGTTTTAGAATAACTTAAACGAGTTAATTTAAACGAATAAATGAATTTTTTTGTTTTTAATTTAATATTTCGCTTGTTTTAAATTTTGTTATATTTTTATTCGCATTTTTTATATGTTATACGGATAATTTAATATCAGAAATATAGAAAAATATGAATTTGTTATGATTTTTCCCGAGTAAACATGTTTAAACAAATCGCATATTTGATACGAAGAATCTTTATTTTTATTCTATTTAATTTTACATACTAGTAATGTATTAAAATTTCGCTCTTATTCGATTTATAATTTATGCATTTATATTATTTTAAAGTTGATTTGAATATATTTTATCAAACAAAATTTACACAGTTTTTTTTTCCTTCTTATTTTAAAATCTTGCTGCAAAACCGGATTTACAGGCGCAAACTAACATATTTATCATTGCATGCAGCATTAAATAAATAATTTTCAGAGAATAATTATTTTTTAAAATTAATAAATATTAAAATACGAATATTTATCAAAAATTAAAAAGATAAAGTAAAATATTGCTATAGTATATTAATCATAAGAAAGAGTTATTAAAGTAAAAGTTACATTACCAAATTGCAATCTTGCCTTTTAAAATTGCCTGCAGGACTGAAAGTTATTAAAAAACACGTACAGAAATCATGTCTGCCATGATTCTAGCAAAATAAACTATCTTTAGCAATTTTTAGTGATATATGGTCCAATAAATGAAATATTATTTTCATCTGCTTACAAATAACAGTTTAAAATTTTGATAAAACTTATCATATTAAGCGTTGATTTAATTTTATCAATTTTATTTTGTTTTTTATCTTACAAACCACTTTTTAAAATTAATTTTTACGTATAACATTTAAGCATTAACAGCTTTTTTTTAAGAAATTTAATATACAGAACTTCCATTATGGAAGTACTATCATCACTTTTAGTATTGTTTTAACCGACTTTAAATTCTAATATCCTTACGAAAAATTCAGTTTTTATAATGTAAATTCCTTTTCTGATATTGTTATTGTTCAGTTAATTAAAATTATTGGATATTTAAATATTCTTGAGCGCAATAAAAATTATTTCAACTCCAGTTAACCTTATCCGAGAAAGTATTCCAAAGATTAGAAATTTCGTTCTTTTAAAAATTATTCTTAATGGTTTAACTAATTAATATATAAATGTTATCGTTAAAAAATCGCATATTTTTATAATTGCATCAACGTTTATAGTAATTACAATTTTAATTATAATATTAACAATTTTAATTATATTGTTACTCATTTAATTACATTTTATATATATAAAAAAACATTTCCATTAGCCGCTATTTAAAAAGCAATAAAATAAAATTACTTAAATGTACTTGGGAATTAATTAAAAAGTTAAAAATAATAAAGTTTTCGTTAAGTTGTTTAATCATTTTTTTTTTAGACTGCAAGTAAATATATGTTGTATATAAAGTTACTTTTCTTATGTATTTATATAAATATATACATATATATGATATATACAGCCTAAATCTCACTTTATCCTAATAAAGCATAGTATTTTGTTACAGATTCCATCAGACGTGATACCAGAGAAGGTCCAAAGATAACAAGTCAACCACCTCTTGTCGTTGAGTTCACAAACAGTACAGGATATCTCGTTACATGTTCTGCTCGCGGAAATCCAACACCAATCATCCGCTGGATAAAGACGGATGGAACTGACGTCACTAGGATTCAAGGTTTACGTCATGTTCTGTCAAACGGAACACTGTATTTTCCGCCATTTTCTGCCCGATCTTATCGACAAGACGTACACAGCACAATCGTCCATTGTTCGGCAACTAATTCCCTTGGTACAGTCATTAGTACCGCAATACGATTAACTGCTGGTAAGTCGAAGGAATCGTTTTAAAAATGATATTCCGAACAGCCGAAGACATAAACAAATATTAAATTTTCTTGTTTTTCCTTCCTTAACTGGGCGCACATAAACTTTCTTCCTTTTCGGCATGTGGAAGTGGCATATTCTGCTTTATATACAGCAGCCATCCACTAAAAAAAAAGCCTTCAATAGTTTCATTCCAATGAAATCAATAACGGACACAACTTTATTGCTCTAGAACATATTATTTCTTGTAACAGTCACAATTCTGTAAACAGAAAACCCGTAAAACTGAAAGGTTTTAGGATAAGGAAGGAAGAAAAAAATTCTTAAATAGTAGCAATCGCTTTAGAAACACTGCAGATAAAAATTTTGATACGGTAACAGTTTTTCTAGACGTTTTCATTAAAAAAAAAATTATAAGCATTCGAACAATTAATTAATTTTTATTTATTTTTTTAAATCCATTCCACTCAACAAAAATTGGATATAAAATACATCTCTCTTTTTTCGATGTTATTAATTTATTACGGAAGTTTATCTCTACGGCTGTAATTAATTACTTCATTTTCTTGCTAAAAAAAATAAAATATCGTGTTAATGAATTTATGATTTTTTTTCGTTATACTAATAAAATCTTTATCTCATCTGTTGTTTTTCTCACAGAAGAGACAACATTTATACTTGTTGTTTTGAAAACTGTTTTTATTGTAGTAGTTATAATTAATGAAAGATTAAGTTGTTTTATAATTGTTATGTATTTTCAGTCCGAC
>WUQG02004455.1:0-67536 GCA_011317285.2 Androctonus mauritanicus | reverse complement strand
TTTAATTACAAAAAAAAAATATTTACTATAATTCCTTACTCGTAAATTTTATTAATTCTACACACACACACCTGAAATAAAAAATAGTTAAATTAAAATTGAAAAAAATATCATTTATCTATGTAATCAAAAAAAAAAAAAAAACTCATAAAAATAAATAGGTTGATAAAGAAATGAAATTATTTAATTAGATTTATTATACTGTAATTATTTGCTAAAAATAAATTAATTCGCAATATAAAATGCAAAGCATACGTTTTGATTTTTAATCGATATTGTAAAAAATATAACAAAAAAATGTAAAAGGTTATTTAATAGAAAATGGAATTCAACCTTGGATGTCATTCTCATATAGAGAAAAAATTTCACGAAACAAAGAGCACGGAATGCAACGAAAATTTGAAATATTCAAGATACGGTTTTACAATATATCTTCCTTTATGCATGATAATCTGTACGATATTCAGTATTTTAGTCTTGGTAATGAAGAAAATGATATTACAGATGCAAAAACACAAGACTCTGAAAGAGTATTTTTTTACTGTAATGTGTTCCATTTTTAAAGAAATGTTTTTGCAAGGCTTCATTAAAAATTTTATTGTTACAAATTATTTCAAGAGAACTGAATTATTGTATCTAGCTTTACCATATTCTTCGAATCCATAAAGGTGAAAGAAGTGTTAAATAAAAAAAAAATCGCATCGAGTCCGTAGCTTTTATAAAAAAGATCTAAGATCATTAATATAAATATTACATACACTACATATTAAAAAAAAAATACAAGATGAATTTCTTTTCAAGACTTTAATATAAAAGATTTATATAATATGCGTTAGTCACTATTGAAAGTGTTATATTGCTTCAGATTTTAATCTATTATCAGAAAACATTCTCAAATATTTAATAATAAAAAAATATATATATTAATAGTGATTGAGATTAACAAATAATCTATAACGATTAATGTTTTTCAAATAGCGAATGAACATTGATTCACAAAATTTTATTTGAAAGCTACTATAAGAAAACTAACAGTCAAATATAAAATTTAGTTAGACGTAAAGAAGGATTTTGGTTGATAGTTTTAGAAAATTGACATAGGCGAACATCTCCTAAAGATTTTTTAAGAGATGAGAATTGACTTACAGAAAGACAACTCCATGAAAAGTTTAGCTTTAGAAAATTTACTTTTGGGAACTAAAATAATATATTATTGCGAAATAAAACAAAGAAATTGGTTATAACAACAAAATGATCAGTAAATTTTAATAGTGTTAAGAAGGCATTTTGACAAGAATTTTCTAAGGAATAAAAAATATGTATACATTAAATTTTTAGTTAAAACTACGATATTATATATGATTTATTAATATTTTTTGTTTTCAATACAGTATTTAATAACTTTAAAAGATAGTTCTAAAATCAAAACAATAATTAAAAATAAAAGCACCAAGAAAAGACATTTGATATTGCAAAACAGATCCATAATTAAGCTAAAGTATGTGAAGTTCAAGAAATAATTAAATGCTTTCAAAAAGAAAGTAGTAAGTACTATAAAGTCCCAACTCTATCTACTGTATGCCGAGAAGTATATATATTACATGATAAAAAATTCGCAAACTTAAGAATAGAAATAAGCTTACCCTATGAAAACTACGAAAGTCCCTGAACAGAAATTAATTGAAACAATATATTTTGACATTGTTTTGCCATTCACAATCTCTAAAAATTTTTCTTTTATATCTATTCTCAAATGAAAAATTCCACTTATTAAATTAAAAGATAAATTTTTATGGATGAATTGTCTTCTTCGTTTTTTATGCGCCTTCCAACTACAATAATAATTAATCTTATTCCAGAATCTACTAACTTGTAAGAGTCGTTCTGATTTACGAATTCGATCCTCATCCTTATTTTGCAGATTGGCTCAATATTTGACATTTACTTCATTAACATCATTCGACTGTTTGCTAATAATCCATTATATTTAATAATCTCTATTAATAATAGTAATGCATGATTTTAATATCACTATTTTTTTTCTAAATATAAGAGAGAGGAACTGAAAACAATTCTAGATTCTTCAGATAGAAACCTAATGATTTAATATGCAGCATTTACTCAATCAATCATTATTAGAATATGCATAATAATTTTTACTAAGATTTTCGATATAATCTATATACTGTATATCGAAAATTTATCTCACAATATACTATTTTCAAAATAAGCTGCTAAACAATAGAATTCATTTTTTCCTCATATACATCTTACTATATATATGAGGAAAAAATACAGTATTTGTATATATATATATACACACTTTACACAACATATACTATCTAGTATAAATATTTGTCAAATTATATTTAACTAGCCATATTCATGTGAAAAATTCTTATGTGATATACAAATATTTGCAATCTATTCCATTTATATAGTATCATCAGAATCAAAATTTTCGAATTTTACTTGAAATTTGCAATTTTTACAATACTGTATATCGTTTCGTTAAATAAAATCATGGCATTATAAAAATTCATACAAGCTATTCATTTTCAATGGAAAAAAAAAACACTAACAAATATAAATTTTAAAACAAATGCTAAAAATAATATAAAATACTTCATTCAATATACACACAAAGATACCATAGGAATAATGTCTAATGCGTCAAAAACAAAACGCCATTTTAGATGGATCAAATTTGTGAAAAGGATATTGGCAACAATTCTGAGATATATAAACTTTCTGATAATATCATTCCTTTTAATTTGATTGGGGTCAGTAGTTCAGCAGATCATAACAGTGCAAACAGACATTGCTATAATAACAAACAGAAATGTAATATCTAATTGGATAAATGCTTAATTACCGAACAAGAGAGTGAAAAAAAGAGATAAATTCAAAGTTACATGAAATGCACTCTAGCGATTTTCGTCTGTTTCGAATTTCCAGTAACTTTAACAAGTAAAAGTATTCCATATATATATATATATCAAATTTTTTGTCATCTCTAAATTCTTCCTGTCAATATTTTTCGATTTTATTTTTTGAATTAAATACTAATAAGTTATCAAGTATCTCCTAAACGAACAAATTAATAATACCTGGATTATATTAATTTTTCAAGTTATAAAATGTTACTAAACAAAATCTGTAACAGTTTTAAATTTTATTCCTACATGTTAATATTATAATTAATAAATCAAAACGATAATAACTTAGTGCAAGAGATCAAAAAATGATCTTTTTTACAGACTAAAACCAATTTAAAAATCTATATAATACAGGATTCTTTATTTATACAAAAAGTAGTATTGATAATTGTGTATTAAATAAATTATTAATGCTAATAATCTTATTAATATGTTATTAATTATAATATTTTGGATTAATTCCTGAGAATAGGATTACATTTTTTTAAACCCATAACTATAAAAATAATTTTAAAATTTTAATCTCTCCTTTAGTTCCATTTTATGTTGTTTTTCTATTCATAAAATAATGCATGAAAACTACTTTATTTTTTTTTCTTTAAAATCAATTAATGATTTAACTATTTTTTTCTATAGACTTGACAAAAATATCTTATTCTCTCCAATTTATATTTATCTAAGAAGTGTATATATACATACTCTAATTAGATTAACGCGAAATGTGGTTAAACGTGGTTTTAATATTTTTTATATAGTAACATGAATCCTGTATATTCATGTTACTATATAAAAATATTAAAACCACGTTTAACATTTATAATAATTTTTATTTCATTTTTAATTCGGAAAAATTCAGCACTGAGTGACGTAAATTAAAACTTTACTTGTTAGAGGATTACTTTTAGTTACAAAATTTCACTTTTAAATGTGTCCAGTCAATCAATCAAGACTGTGGCACAAGAGGATGATGATAGAAAGTCTTTCGACAACATTTAATTGAATAAAAGAAAAATGTTAAATTTTCTATTGATTTTATAACAACTCTTCGATTATAAAATTACAAAAATTTACTTCAATTTTATAAACTATAACAGGAAATATATACATATTAACCATATTATAACTTGCAGAAAAATTCGATTAATTGATTGATTCCTTATTGCAATAGAATTAATAAGATAATTAATTTATATGTAGAGGGAAATGGTAATTTTTTTTCTGGTTCAGTTTCTGTTTTGATAGTTAATCTCAATATGAGAATTTTTTTTTGAAGAGGTTAATAATCGAATTCTACTTTTGTCAATTCAAATATTTTATTTATTTATTTTTTTTTTAATTTTATTGCATTCTAGTCAAATCAGTTTTTTTTTCTTTCTTTAAAATATATGTGCAATGCTTATTTATTGAATTTTTGGAAATATTTAAATTGTTTATTTTCGATTACCAATAAAGGAATATCTTTCAGGGATAACCTTATCCATTACTTTAAATAGCGTCAAACAAAAATGAAATAAGGAGACGAAAATATTGTAATGAACTCTCCGAGATGTTAATAATTGGGTCTGTGTCATTTAATTAACTACCGAAGATCCTTGCACTGTTCTAAGGGCAATGACTGCGTTTATTACATGTTGGTGCGTGAATTTAACAGAGAGAAATAACGGTATAATATTCACTTGATAGATAATAGCACGACTTTTATGATCTCCATTGATCAACAACGTTTAGACCATCTGGAAAAGACAATTAATAATATAGTACGTTCCGTACATCGGAAGATATGTCGAACAGTTATTCTCTATTTGTCTAATTTATGATTAAAAAATTATTTTTGAAAATTTACAGTTATCGAAACAATTTTTGACACTTTAATAAAAATTCTTTCACCCAAAATTTTTAAGATTTAATAAAAAAGGAAACTTTATATTGCAAAATAATTTTATTTATATAATTTTTTAAGTGGAAAAAAAAAACATATAGTAAATATATTCTATATAAAACATGCAACGAAAGCTTTTTAAGCAGCTAGGTTTTAGTACAACCAAGGTGGATTTTGTTGAAAATTCAATATTATCAAGATAAGTAAGAATTGGAGAAAGTAATCCTTGAAGTAACTTTTTTACCCTTCGACGCCGAAGGGTAAAAAAGTATAATTTACTTGTTCAATACAGAAATGCTTGTGAAAAATATGAATAGAAGAGTTTGTATAAAATGTGTCTATCATTTTTTTTTTTTTTTAATAAAAAGCTATTTTAACTCCATTTGTTGCGATTCTGTTAAATTGAAATTTTATTTTATTTTATCGATTAAAAATATCTTTCAGACTGTTGTGTGTAAACTGAATTCAGTATTAAATTATTTCATTATGACATAACTGAAGTTTTGTTAAGTTGATAACTGAATATCTCAAAACTGACAAATTTTGAATTTTCTATAATGTGAACCTTGACAAGCAAATTAATACAAGATAAAAGTGAATATTAAATATTAGGCAAATGAAATTTCAATTTGCAAAGTAATAAAACGTTTAAACTCTTTTTTTTTTTTTTTTTTAAGAAATTATACTTTTAAACGTTTAACATACTTTCTTGTTTTTATCGATTTTATCTAGCTAAAATTAAAATATATTTTTTTTCAGAATATTATTTTATCAAATCTCAAATTAGATTTTTGAATATTTCATAAAATTTTATGGATAATAAAATTAAAAATTTAAATTTTATTTATTGAACGGTTATTATATACGTCTTTTATAATAGAAATTTTCCGACTTTAAATTATAATTTTGAATTTTATTATATAGATAAATGTCAATTCAAATCCTGAAATGATATAAAATAGCATATAAGTTATAAAGATCGTGCTGTTATCATTCCAATTATTCAGAATTTCTCGGGAATATTACAATTTATTTAATTGACTAACCGATAAATTACTATTATACTTATATTCTCGATCGAAAAGTTAAAATTTTAAGCATAATAATGCAGAAAACTACTAGAAAATTGAATTATCATTAGTTACTAATTCACGAGATAAAGATAACTTATAGACCTATAAGATCAGTAGAATTCCATTTATTAAGCGATAAGTTACGATGTTTTGATGCATAGGATAAGTTACGTCAAAATCAAGATTACGCTTTTATTCAGATTAACTAAATTCGGTCTAAACTTATTATTTCAACTTTAGAATAATTAATCACGTTTATCTAAACCCGCTAAAAATGTTTATATTTTAATAATTCTCATTCATAAATTGTATTTTACATAATTGTAATAATGCTAATGTAAGAATGTATTAATGGTACTAAATATTTTAAAGGCATAATTTTGAATATTCAACAGTGCGTGAATTATAATGCTTTTGTTGGCTTCGTGTAGCTTCGCTTAACTATAAAGGAATCGTCATAAGAGGCACGAAATTTATATTCTTTAACGATACAATGGAAAATTATTGTTGTTAATGTAAGCAGTGCAATACAAAATCTGGATTCGAATTATTCTCATCTGATTTAGTCAACTTCTGCTTGTAGATATTGATTATAATGAGCAATTATTACAATGGAAGCATTATTATAGCATTAAATTAGATGCCTTTAAAGGCCATAGAAATTGTTTAGCGTTTAATTCACTAATTAATGATGAAATTTATTAAATCTGGTAAAATAAATTTCCAAATCAAAATCTTATAAATTAATTATAATTACATTTTAATACATAATTTAAATATCGGAATAAAATAATTCGAATTTGATTATTTTCAATTAAATGCGGAAAGAATTTCTATGTTAATTGATATATAATTAATTTTGTTTTAACATAAATATTCTATATTTAATGTAATTTTTGCCCTTATATATAATGCTAATATTTTATGTCATTTGTTATTTTATCATTCCTAAAACATTTATAAAAAAAAAAAGAAAAGAAAAAAAGTGAACTGTCTTGTATATACGAGTGAAAACATTAGGGAATTTTAAGTTAAAGATGAAATTTTGCAATTTCAAATTGCAGTTTCCAAATCGTAAATGAGATTTAGAGTAGAAAATGCAAATTAATGTGTAACATCCACATCAATGAATTTTAGATAAATTTGATGGTCGATTTGGATGATGTAAAAATTTTTAAAATCCGTCAAAAAATATTAGAAAAAAAAACAACATAATATAAAGTTCATTTAATTACCATCTACAATTTATATAAAAGATCGATGTAAAAATTATCTTTTAATGAAGAATTGATAGTATGAAAATATAAAAGATAATATTAAAATTATTTAAGAAGAAAATGCATCGCAAAAATTAGATAAAAGTAGTCATTTTTTTTTTAATTTCATTTCTTTAATCATAAAAAATTTATGTCTATGAAAAGATTGATAGATTAGCTATAATTTGTGATCTATCAATACATAAATAATTCTTTTGATTACGATGTTATTAGATCAGAGATCATTAATGTAAGATCATTTATCAATATTTACTTTACTAGAAGAATAAGAGGAAATAAGTGATTCATTAAGAAAGAAGAGATCCAACTATGTCATACTATCAGAAACAGGAAAATGTCTATAATTAATCATATTTTCTTATATATATATATATATATAAATATATAGGACTATATACTGTACATTCTACATTAAATCGTAAACTTTTAATGCGGCTTAACGATATAAGAAGTATTCGAAATTTTAATTTACATTAAAAGGATTCGGTCTACAAAATTCCTTTTCGCTGAAATTGTAATTAATTTAAATGATTAACGGATAATTCGTAATTTAAATTTGTTAATTAAATGACTAGGTTTAAAACACAGAAAAGAATTTATTCTTTAGAATATAAATGATATTGAATAAAGCAGATGTTTCAACAAAAACTTTTCTTTCAAATCTTTTCTCGATTTCTTTAGATGAATGGAAGTTAAATAGGTAATCTATCGTATTTAAATCGACTAAAATGAGAGAAGACGATTATAATATAAGACGGATTATAGAGATGCAAATCCAAAATAAATTACAAGAACTAACAAAGTATTTAAATATGTTTATAATTCCCTAAATCTATTAATAGATTTTTAAGGCTTTATTATTAAATTTTATTTGTTATATTTGTAAAATATAACATATGATAATCAATATTTTAAAAAAATGCAATATTATGTAAACAATAATATGATTCTTTTTGTTAAATATTCCAATTTTGGTATCACCTGTTCTCAAAGTTTCTTCTGGAATAATTTTTAAAATATTTTCGATGTAGATCTTCGTTTGCATCACTCTGCAAACGTTCATGCAATACGCTTAGCTTCAACGAACATTTTTAAACCGCCCATAAGTTTACTGACAGATGTTGGTCTGGTAACATAAATTGTATTTTTGAAATAGTGCCAAAAAAGAGTAGGACAATTAAATTTAGTAAAAAAAAAACAAAAAAAAATAGTGTATGTATCGCTGTGGCCAGATAAATAATAAGATGAGAAAATTAAAAAAAAAATATTTGTTAGGAAACAAGTGGATTTTTTTTATATCAGTAGCTAGAATTTTTAATTGCTCCTCATTTAAATTATTCAAAATATCTGGATCATAAAAATATATCTCTATATATAATTTATGTAATTTGTTTAGTAATAAAAACGATTTTAAAGTCAAGCATAAAATTACATTTTAAATAAAATAGTAAGTAATTCCGATTAAAAGTTTTCGTGAATTTACAGCAATAATGTAAAATGTGCAATAAAAATGCAAATATTTAAACAAAAAAATGGCCAATATCATTATTTGTGATTGGTTCGCGAGTAATAGAACAATATAGTTTAATATTAAAGAAGTGAAAAGACAGGAAAGTAAAATCGTGCAGTACTTGTAAATCACCAAATTACGATAAAGAAGTTAAAAGCAAAGCATGAATTTCAAGCTTTCTCATACAGTTTATGATTATTCACAGACTTTATACTGTCGTTACTTACTACTCTATAAGAGAGATTTGTAGCAACTTCTTGGCAAAATTAACGCTTATCAAAACTGATATAGTTTCATATAAAAGTTGTAATAATTCCCTTGGATATTTTAAACATACAACTAGAAAATAAACAATGGGACCATAATGCAGATAACTATCACTCCAAAGCAATCCATTAGCACAATATTTTAATCTTGCAAGTTAAATTTATTATCAACTTTTACTATTTGTTAGATATGTTTAGAATTACTACGATAAACTTTCCAAATAAAATACGGTATTACGATTTCAAACATTGAATTTTCCAATATGGTATAGAGTGGATTCATGTATCTCTAAGGAAAAAGCGATGAAAGTAAATATGATAATACTTGCTATAAATTCTTTATAAATCCTACCTATTTTTAGCAAATCTTTCGCTACAGATATCAAAATGTATGCCATTTCTCTGAATTTGAACTGCATAGTTGTACTAGTGCATACACAAAGTAAAAAACTTCAAAATGCTCGTTTTATTTATAATCCTGTAATGAAAATAAACAAGAGAGAAACTTTTTTTTAAAAGGGTTGCAGAACTTTATACATAAGTTGAATATTTCTTGTGTATACTGTATACATTTATAATTTGTTATTCTGTTACGTTGGAATATATTTATTATAATAGCAAAATATTATAAAACATATTCTTGTCATTCTCTTATTTCACAACTTACACTCAACAAATATGTAATTTATTGAAAAAACAATCTTATTTTTTTTAAAGAATCTACAAAATATATAATGTTTAATGGTTCAAAAATTTATATCAGCTATATTTTTAAAGATAAATCTGCATTTGTATTATTAACAAATTTTCTATCATTGAATATTCTACTTTTTACATTTATAAACATACTTTTCACACTGTTCAAAATTTCAATTTTTTGCTTAGATTCTTCCATAATTGAAATTTTAAAATTGATATACCTTCTACATCCTTAGTGTTTTTTCAACTAGTCAGCTATATTGTATTATTTTGTTATCATTCCTCTAAATATAGATTTTTTCCCCTCTTATAATTTTAATAAAGTTATAATAATAATAATAATATTGTTATAAGAAATAAATATAATAAATAAACAATAATTTGAAAACATAATGAATTTGTAATAATAATAATAATAATAATAATATTATTATTATTATTATTATTATTATATCAGCATCTTATTATATTTAACGAGTTGAACGTTGTTGAATTTAATATAAATTAAGCAAAATATAATTATTATTAATAATATAATAATAATAATAATATTATGTTGCTTAATTTATATTAAATTCGTTGAAAAATATCTAAACAATAAATTTATACACGATTACATTAATATAAATCACTTTTCTATTAAAATAGCACATAATTATAAGTTATAGCTATTTAATAGTATAATTTAAGCAACTTATGCATTGTAAAAAATAAATTTAGGTATAATTTTTTTATAGAATTTATAGAAAATATACAAATAAAATTCTTCAACGTGCAGTTTTTCATAAAGGAAACCGTAACAATGTTATTCTATTCCGTGTACCGTCACGTCTAGACATCTTTATATTCAATGGTTAGAAAAATAGGAAATGCGAGTCGCGCGACTGTACCGATGCAGCGATGCTATATAGCGCGTCAAATGCGAGAAGAGCGACGAGTGACGAAATCCATTAGTGTTACATATGAACTACCAATATCTTTATTATCGCACTGATATTCTCTTTTAATTCAAATTTCATTTTTTATTTTATATTATTATTTCTGTAATTAATCACTAAATACTTTGTTTTTCTTTTTTTTCTATCAATTTCTACAACAATTAAATTAAATTAAACAATTTTTTTAACTAAACTTACATGATTTCTATTCTAATTTAACCTTATTAGAATATTTTTTGAATATATAAATAATGTAAAAAATGCTTTAGTGTCATTAACTGAAACTTAAACACAATTAATAATTTAGTATTTAAAATTAAATTAAATTTCTTTCTTTATTTGAATAGATACTATATAAAATCGGAATTATGATTATGATTAAACAAAAACAAATGCAAATATCAGAAATTGCGATAAAAAATATAATGAATAAAATAATAATAATGTGTCGAGTGAAAAAAAACCGATTTTATATTTTTCCTCGCTGTGAAAGAATTTCCAAACATTCAAACAATAATTCGATAGATTTTTAACAATTTCTAACAAACAGATAGGGCTTTGTATAGAAGAAGTATCAATTTTGGTATTCAGAAGAGAAAAAAAGAATATTTCAAGAAAGAATTATGTGATCTTTCACATTATAAAAAGCCAAACATCCTCTAAGTTTTCATCCATAATATATTTAAATTGAGTAAAAATAAAGAAATTTAATGAATAAATTAAATTAAAAGAATAATAGTAATAATTTAAAAATTCAGAATTTTAATATATATAAATTGTTTACTACATTAATGTCATATTAATGCTACATAGTAAGTTAGAGATTTTTTTTTTTATTCATAAATCCAAATAAGATTTTAAAACAACTCCTCCTTAATATAGCAAAAACATTTGTTACTTTAAATTAGTTATTTTCAAACGTACTGTAGATCTTTATTTTTGCAGTGAGTTTTGGTTATCTAATAAATATTTATATATTATTTTACAGCAAGAATAAACAATATTACTGAACATTAATAATACATGTTGAATTTTGTTTAAAATTTCAAAATTTTTATTATTTAAATATATAATAAACTGTTTGTCTGGGAAAACAATTTATCTTCGTTTTAATTCCTTTGTCTAGTTAACTTTATATAATATCTTTATTTATTTTAAGTCTTATAGAGTTGGTTGAAATATTTATAATTAATCTCTTCATGATTAGCATTTTAGATGATAGGTTTCCAATATTGGTATATATTGAGATTCATGTGTAATAATAGTAATCATCGTGAAACATAAAAATATAAACATATAATTAAATGCTGCCTTTATACGAATAACAATGGAATTTTTAAATAATTTTTTTTATATATATTATATACATGTAACAATTTTTAAATTTACAAATAATTTTTTTATTGTTAAACTTTTCCAAGTTAATTAAGTTATATTAGTATAAAGTAAAAAAAAAACAAAACATATATATATATATATAAATTTTTAACAATAAATTTTGCTTATTATAATTAATATATTATATATTTTTAGAAAAAAAATACAATGTTATGACAAAAAAATTTTAAATAAAAAAAATTAAACGGAAGCAAAAAAAAATATTTTTTTTTTAATATTTAATATATAAATTTTTTATTTAAGTCGGTTTATTAATTTTATGAAATGTTATTTAACAATTTATTAAGAAAATGATTTCGACGTTCTTCTTCTTCGAGTGAATTTTTAAATAACGACATGCTTAGACCTTATTTTCGTACGTATATCGTATTAATATAGAAAACATATACACACTTAAATTTAAATATTTATATTTATGCAATTTTTGCTAATTATTTAATCCTAGTAAAATTCAAAGAGTAAAATGGTAAGTACTCGAAAAGCGATTGTGAAATTTACTCTGTGTGATGTTATGGGAAGGCGCTTTCGTCACTAGCACGTGACTTGTCGCATTACCCAATGATCAGTGACTACTTGCAACCGAAGGTGCAGTCGCAGCAGAGTCCTGAAGCCGCACACACTGTTCAGCTTGACCGCAAGTATCTCATCCATCCTTCTCTTTCAAGAGAAGGTGACCAACCTGTTACTGATGATTATATTTGAAGCGATGCAAATACTTTCAAGTTTCATTATTGGCTTATGAAGTGTATTGTGATTGTGTGGCTAATTTTATAAAAGTACCGATTTCAAAATGGGTAAGGTTGTGCTGTTCAGGACATGTTTGTATTTTCTTGTAACTGCATATGCTAGAGGTAAGTTATATCAATTATATATATATATATATAAAATAATTATGTTTACGTATAAAATTAATCTATTCGTTTTATTTTCTATAATTAAATTTTAACGAAGGAAAAGTTTAAATTTTACTACTAAACATTTGTTAATTTAGAAGTCGTTTTAATAATCTAACTGTAAATATCTCTCTCTGTACGTGTTGTGTTAATGGTGTTCAACAAAACAAATATTTTTAATACGTATAAAATCAAATCAAGTAGTAAAGTTTAACTTTGTTTTTATATATCAGATTATTTTGTTTATACGAGTTAATATCTTGTTTTTAGTATACGTAAATTTAATTAATAGTTAGAAAATTTAATAAAACAGATAGGAAAAAGAAAACTTTCTTTTAATACAAATGCTAAATTGTAATAACTGATCCGTCAAATTTATTCATAAACGAACTTGTGCATTCTGATGGTTATTTAAAGCGATTCAACAAAGAAAAACCGAATAAATAATTTTTTTTTTTTTTTTTAATAATTAGGCATTGTGTTGTTTTTGTGATGAAAATACATCTTTTCATATTGACATTTTTAAACCGTCATTTGTTAAATTAATTTTTTAAAAATATATAACTTCTCATAATTTATAAAAACTGTTTTCCGAATTAAAAAAACATAACACACACACACACACACACACACACACACACACACACAAAAAAAAAAAAAAAGACTGAAATGTCTTCGATAAAATTAGTTAAATTTAATTTATTAAAATAGCTTAGCCAACGGTACTGTTTAAACACTTTTTTACCAAACACTGCAAGAGAAAACTATTAGTTTTTTTTTTTTATTATTATTATTAAATGAAATTCAGTAGATATTAAAAGTTAAAATTCTCAATTTTTTTTATTAATTAGAATATATATTTTTTTCTTATATTTTAAAATAAGATTAATATGTTTAAAATTATCATTATGGTAACTGATGTTTTTAAATAAATAGTACGTAATTAATTTAAATCCATCGTAGCGATATGTTGATAGATTTTCAATAATCATATAAAATAACATGAAAAGCGGCATTTCTCTAATATGTATCAAGCATTGATTCTAATGTTAGAATAGTAATTAAATATACTTAATAAGCAGAAGTTAACTTAATTTGTTTCGACTATCTCAGATGTAGTTTAAAAGTTATAACATGTCATTTATCATTTCGTAATACGAGAAGATACTTCTTGACTTAAATAGAGTAATCATCCTTCAAGTTAAAATTGAGAATATATAATTTTACGTAAGTTATGTTCACGTGGAAATTTCTTATATCTTTATTTTTTTTTATGATAATCAAGCTTATTTTTTTCCTACACATGCTCGATTCGATGCTTGTTAATATATGAAACGTTTATTTTTATTTTTAGCCAGTTGGATTTAGTGATTATTGATTCACTTCTATAGGCATAAGCAAGGAAATAATATTTTTGCCGTAAACATTAATGCTTTATAAAATCTTTGCCTTAATTACATTCATTAATATCATATCGTGGAAAGAATTTTTCCCACTACAGCAACATTTTAAAAATTTACTTGTTTAATAACATACAGTAGAATGTTAAAAGTCTGCTTTATATTTATAACGAGTAAACAAGCAAGAAATTAATTAAGAAAATAAATAATTGAAAGAATTACAGATTTTCTTTTTTTAAAGAACGACGTCAGATAACGAATTGTGTTCACTTAACATAATTAAATCACAATATTAGTGAGAAGATAGTACAAACAGGGATATAGGAGGAAAATCGGGTTCAACTTACCAAACGGCACTCTACCTGTTTCTACAGAGATTGGCCAATGGGAAATCGGTGTATCTCTCAAAATTCCCGCGAGGTTTCTAGCGGAACCTTATCTAAACTGGAGAAGCATCTTACAGAGGAAATATCTGTTTTCTGTATATATCGAGAAGGATTTGAAGGAGAAAAAGAGAATTGCTCTTTTTTTATAACTTCATTCTAATACGTGTAGCCAAGGCCATCTTTTATGAAGATATGAAAGCAACTGACGCAGATAAAAATAAAATAAAAATAAAAAAATATTCAAGTTTTCTCTACTTTCTTCTGGATTAAACGAACATTACAAATGTAAAGAGATTATGAATAGTCGCTCGAACTGTTTTCCATAAATAAAATGAATATTTAAAAGTAGAAAACTGGACATTTGTAGTGCATATATATGCTTAACATAGTCTAGACAATACTTGCAATATGGGTTTATGTAAACTGAAATATTAAAAAGGCATTTTTCTATTAATTTTATTTAGTAGATAATCCATGATTTATTTTTAACAAAAAGCTGAGTTTTTAATTAATTAATTTTTTTTTTCATTTTTGGTGAAATATAAAATTATATTTATTCATAATTCTAGAAATATGATTTCTTTTTCACATCTTTTAATTATCAGAATTATCGATCTTCATTGTGTATCCCTTAGGCTTGTATAAACATTAATTGCCGAGTTATTTAATAACAAAAATACATATTTTATGTCAAAATTAAAATTATATTAGGTTAACATTTAATAATTGTTTTATTTTACAAGTTAAAATGGTTAAAACTGTCATAAAGGTTACGGGGAATCCGTTCGTAATTAATAATTAAAATTATTTGTAGTTATTTGAATTTAAATTAATTTAAATTTTCGAATACCGTATTTCATTAAAATATCTTAAAATATAGTTATTTACAAAAATTTGCATTTATATGATTATATAGATTTTTTTTTATATATATATAAATCTTAACATTTATTATTAACAAGAAATTTTTAATTCATAATTCATAAAACATCCGTACTTACGAATGTTTAAAAATAAAACAAAATTTCATAAAAACTGATATGGTTTATTCATATCAATGAAACTATCTAGTATATTATACTAGAGTGCTAGTTTCATTAAAAAATGCAGTATTTTTAACAACTCAGGAAAGTATAGATATAATAAATTAACAATTATTAGAAAGAAGTGTGTTTGTTAACCATCGAACTTTAAAAAAATAAAAAAATATTATTAATAAATGATATCAAAAATAGGATTTGAGAAAAGTAACATATTAGAATATAAGAATACTATTATTTTAATTCAAACATGCATAATGCATAAATTTCTTTTGAAATGTTTATAAGTATTGAATCTGAAAAAATAAGTTACTGTTTATTCTCTAAATCAATTATTTTTGCCAGCGGCATGTTTCGTTTACCCTTTATTTTATTAAGCAACAGTTACTTTAATGTAAATACATTTATAATATATATAAGAGTTTTGAAGCTATTCGATTTCTCACACATTAACATAACATTATTAAATGAGGAGTAAAATGGATGCTTAACAAATATACACTAATTACTTGAGATAATGCCTATAATTTATCTCGGGGCCTCTTGGTAAGGTAATTTTATCTGTTATTCAAAACATTATCCGAATATTTTTATGTCTAATATCAATTTATTTGATAACCGAAACGGCACATCATTCCATTATATGAAAAATTTTATAAGAAATCAGTTCGATAATATCATTTTCTAATGTTTATATGTATAGATATCATTGGAAGTACAATATCTCATGTAGTGATTATTATTATCTTTAATTTAATTACAATTATTCGATTTAAAAATAAAATAATGATATTCTAATTGTGAAAAGTAAACAAACAAACGAAATTTTAAAATTCATTTGAAGTTTTTTTACTAAAATTATAATAAAAATGAATATTTACGTTCCGAATATTTTAACATTTATCAAACGTAAACTCATTGATGGAATTTAAATCGGATAGATTATATAAAAAAGAAAATTTCGAAGGTTTCTATATACATCGAGGAAGATTATTTTTTTATATAAAAATTCCTTTTAAAATATTGATCAATACGCGTCTGATGGAGTGAAAATATATTTAGAGATAAAAAAAATTCTTTGTTATTCCTTCTTGTTTCAGAAATTTATGAGCAAAGTATATAAGTTTTAGTATGCTATTAGTTCGGCCAATTGAGCTTCTTATACTGATATTTTTAAGATAATAGCAGTAAGTTGAATTCTTAAAGTCCGTATGGTTATTTATTTACAAGTTCTAATCATGAAGCATAAATATCAATTATGGGAGATCATGTTTACAATTAAAAATTTATTTCCTATGGAAATTATTTTACGGATACTATTTATAATATATAGAACTGTTTAAAAAAATGATAATCTTAAATTTGTTAACTAAAATGCCTAACTTGTAAGTGGTAGATATCGAAAAATATAAATTTTCACGTTTTTTTAAAAAAATTAAGCAATCTGATTAAAAATAATTAAAATGTTAGCTATTACTCACTATTGTTCACTAATAATAAACAAAATATTTTAAAAACTTTATAAGTGTTCCATTTATCTTACTTTTCAATGTGTATTTATATCTACTCTTGTGTTTTTTTTTCTTTCTTTTCAACATTTGTTCGTACTTTTTTTCGATAACTTACCGAAAAGAAAAGATAAAAGAATCTTGTAAGAAAGAACGACTACGAAAAGAATCAAACAGAAAGAACTTTTCTCTCCCATTAAGTGTCAGCAGTTAGGCTTATACTTCAGTTGACATTTGTCGTATATCTAAAATGCATTTAACACTAAGGTTAATGCACTGTATAGTTGAAAGCATGAAAACCGTTTCTTTATTCAAACTACTTTCATAAGTAAATGATGATAAAGGAATTTGCAAATTCAAGATAAAGAGCAAATGCAACGAAGAAGTCGAAATGTTTATTTTCATCATTCAATCTGCAGTCGGCACACTATGATCACTTCTGGAATTCCATGGTAGAATTAAGAGTGCTAAACACGGAAAGGATTTCCAGATTCTAAAAGTTGCTTTTGTCTGACAATAATAGTAATTTGTGTGCTAAACCACGTTTTAGGATCTTCAAACAGAAATTGTCATAGTTTTTTCTTTTTTTTTTTAAGTAGTTTTACGATGACCGTTTTGTATTCAAACTAGCAATTTGCACTTCACTCAGTTTACGGTATTCTTTTTAATTCTCTTATAGACGAAATTTACGCATTTATACAGAAGAGATTCTTCGTCTTAATGTGAAATCGATCTGGTGAATATATTTTTAATTCTAAAGCAAAAATACTTTAAC
This sequence comes from Androctonus mauritanicus, assembly GCA_011317285.2. NCBI lineage: Eukaryota > Metazoa > Arthropoda > Arachnida > Scorpiones > Buthidae > Androctonus > Androctonus mauritanicus. The sequence continues at coordinate 49,555 of WUQG02004455.1, read as the reverse complement.
TGATCTCAATTTAACCATTTGCGTTCTAAGCACGCCATATTCTCCTTTTGGTTTTTACTAATTAATTTAATTGTTTATTAATTTAAAAGTCTTTTTACTGTAGTTTCTATTTAATTTAAGGATTACGTTTCATAACGTAAACATCCAAAAAATCATATGCATACATTTTTCTACATTTTTACTACTTTATACATTACTTAAGATGAATTATTACAACAGTTTAAATGTCTATAATTATTTTGTAAAATTTCCATTAGCATACAATTTTACTTATTTAAAAATAAATTACTTAATTATATTAAATTAAATAAAAATATATATATATACAACTGTATAAATGTTTATTTAATTTATTAAATATATTATTTATTTATTATCTATAAGTTTAATTAATGGTCAAGTGCGATTGTGTTTAATATTTTAAGAGAAATAGAATATAAGAGTATTGATTTAGCTTATAATTCGATATACTGTATACGCAGGCCTGTATATATATATATATGTATGTATTAAATTTTTCTGAAAGTTTACAAAATTTACGAATGAATGTATTGTCTTTACATAAACAAAATCCATTTTGTTAGAGAGAAAGAGAGAGAACAATATCCAATTGGAAGGCGTGTTGGCCTTCTGCCCAATATCCGCACTTTTCAACTAAAGAGTTTTGTCAGTGGTTGGGTTTCCGTGTAATTAAGACTGTTCTTGGTAAAGTTGATACCGTTCATCTTCCTGTCTTTCTCTCTCTTCACCCTCTCACCCTCTTTCGTGATAATTTCTAACGTATCAGCAACTCTCTCGATAAATGTAAATTATGTAGACTCCACTAAACTTTTATATCCCCGTTATAATAAATTCTAGCGAAATTTTAAAGAATATAGAAATTACGAAAGAAGAAGAAGAATGATAATAAAGTTTTACATATGAAAAAGATATTTATGAATATGAAAATTATTCGTTTTTTAATAAAGAAACAAATAGCATTAAAAAGTAAGAAGTTTGTTGGAATTTATTTCGCTCGAGAACTGAATAAAAGAACTAGATATTAAAACTATCAAACAATGGCAAGGAAATTTATTGCTAGTCGACTAAAAGACTGAAAGCTTACAAGGAATTATGAAATATATATATATATATATTTTCTTTCTTTTTCGAAACAATTCTAGACAGAAAATAAACTTTATAATAAACATTACAGGTATGAAACTTGATATAGACTTTATGTACTTTCAAAATAACAAAAAAAAAAAAAAACATTTTTCATGACAGTTAGTATTTATAGGAGTATTAAAATATTGCTTTTATTGTTGATTTCATCCATTTGCATATAGATTGCTGAATATAATGATATTAAAGTTTTAAATACTTAAAAATGAAATATTAAATTTTACGAATAAACAGATTTAGATAACTTTTCAACCGATATTTCTATTCGAAAAATAATTTTAATTTCAATGTCGATAGCGTAAGCTGATAAGAAATATTATTTCTCACGTTAACAGCATAAGATGAAAACCAGGATCAAATGAAATGGTTCTGTAAATCTTCTAACCTCATTTCTGAAAATAGACAGACATATGTAATCAAAAGAAGAAGAAAAAAAATCTCTAGCATTTTAATAGCAAAGATTTGTTATATTTGAAAGAAAAATTTATGTATGTTTATGGAAAATGAAAAAAAAAAAAAAAAAATGGAATACGATAAATTTTTAAAGGAAACATTCCTAATCTCGAATAATTATAATAGCTCTAATATTATTATTGATAACTCGCTTGTTTTTATTCTATATGTAAAAATTATTTACATTCTGTCAGGATTTATGTTGAAGGTAAAATTGCTAGTCATTATTTATGAAAGGATTTATGAGATTACCGAGTTTTTGCTATAATCAGTGATTTAATAAGATATTATCTGTTATCATTAGTCTATTATTGGTGTATCTGAACATGACTGGATTTACCAAGTATTATTATGTATAGATTAACTTTAACAGAGATACATTGGACGCAAAAATTCATTATTTATGAACTATTATTTTGTAGCTGTTGTTAGAGTTATTGGTATTGGTACAAAATTATTATTTTTAGAGAATAATCGCAAAACGTAGGAGTATATACGTTTGTTTATTACTTTTAAATGACTAAGAATTTAATTAATTTAATATACGTATAAATATAGAAAGTAGTTAAAATTGCTAACAAAGGTGTTTTAGATATTGATTAACATACGTTTAACATCCAGATAAAGATAACAATAGAGTTATAATACTGTATTCTTTTTGATTTATTGATATAACATTATGAAACAATAACATGAATAATAAAAACAATGTTATTTTTGTAACAACATTTGTTCAAGCATGTGACTGTTTCAATATATATAATTTATATTGAAGTAGCCATACGTTTGCGTAAATATAATTATATTGTACAAAAATAGAACATAATAATAATAATAATAATTTCATTTTTCTACGAATTAACATTTCTTAATTTATATATATTATTTTATTACTTTAAAAGAAATTATTAAATTAATGGTTTAAGGATATTAAAATATACATTAATATTTAGTTAATTATTTTTTTAAGTTAAGTTTTAATGGCTACTTTATATATTTTATTCGTTTACCATGACAATACTTAAGATGTATTGTAGAAATCGTATTTTAAATGTTTAAAATATATATATATATATATGTGTGTACAGGTATACATAAAGCAAAAAAGAAACTGAAAAAAATTTATATTATATATATATTAAATATTATCGATTTTCTAATTATATTAATCAAATTTCAATCAATTATTTTTATTTATTAAAATTTAACATGCTTCATCTTTGTATATTATTAGATTAATATTGCATTTTAATAGCTCTTAAAGATTAAACGAGTCTATAAAATATCTTATCAATACATAATTACACTCGATTCTGTTAAAGATATATGATATCGAAAAAAAAAAGATTATAAACTTTTATTTTAAATAAAAAATTTGCATAAAAAAAACCAATTTCGGATATCGATTATTTTATCTTCATTATAAATTAAAATTAACTATATTTTAATTCTTATGAACAAACTGAAATAATTTTATTAGCATAAAACTGTTGCGTTAATCATTTCTCTAGACATGCTAAACAAACAAATATGATGATGAAATTCAATGAAAGCCTTCAGAAGCATGCGAAACCTTAGAAAAATTTTAATACTTTTGAACCATTGGGAGAGAGGGAGAGAGGGAGAGAACAGAAAAATAATCTTTTTTTTTTTTTTATTGATATTCAATTACTGTATTTCTTCTAAACGGATCTGTTAGGGGAAGTAAATTGCATACTACAAGTTCACAATTTTAAAAATTAATAAATTAAACAAAAATTTAGACTCCTGGGATAAAAAGAGATTTTCAAATTATATTTTACTTCTTGTTTTTTTTTTTACTTCGGATGTTTTAATCCAAGTTGTTAAAATAACGAAATTTGTAAAAGCGATGCATATATAATTATAAAAGAAAAAAAAAAACTTAATAATTTGCATAAAAAGAATTCCGTTTGCTAATCGTTAATTCTTATTCATTTCTTTAATTAATATTAATCATTACAATAATATACGAATACTGTATTTATTCAAAAACTACATACTAGGCGTGTATGACTGTTAAAATTTTTAAATATTAGCAATTTTATAACATGAATATTTATAAGGAATTCGCGTTTTCAAATATTATTCTGGTCTGATAAATTATATTTATATTTCATTTAGTTTTAAATTAGGAAGGGAGAATTCTCCGCCTCTTACTAATTCAAAATGTACTCTACCGTACTTTGATGTCAATAGTCGGCTATGTAAATGAAAAACTTCCATTTTAATAAAAACTGATATTATAAAGGAAAAAAAAAACACGAAAAAACTTGTAACTTAATTTTACTCCAAAAAAAAAAAAAAAAATTAGCGATGTTAAAGTTTTCTCCTATGAATCAACGAATGCAAACTAAGTTTTGAATTTAAATTATTTTCTAAGAAATTCTCAAAATGAATGAAATAACAATTCTTTTATTTTATGAGAAAAATATTATTTAAAAAAAAATTTTAAAAATTTTCTAAGAATACTGTTGAAGTACTTTTAAATTCACACATTAATTTTATAATTAATGACGACTTATATAAATCGTAGAAATTGTAAAAAAAAAAAAAAAAAACATGTTGAGAAAATGCATGAACAGATTTTTTTTTTTTCTATTCACGCATTCCTATTTATTGAAAATTATTCATTATAACAGTTTTAATCAAATTTAATTAAAATTTTCCATGGAAATAATATGAAGAAAATACTGAAATAATTTTTTCAAATGAAAGATATAATATAGAAAGAAATATTTATTTAATGTTTTTATGAGATATAGAATATCAACATAAAATTTATTCTATGCTATTTCACGTTTAATATTGACTTTAATAAAATGATATAAGATACTTTTGTAACATTCTAAAAATCTTAATATAGGAGTTATACTATAATCAATAACTTCATAAAATATAGTGTAGGCATATATACATAACTTACTATATTTTATGAAACATAGTATATTTTATGATTGTAATATATATATATATATATATTTATTTATTTATTTATTTAAATTGATGATCTATAAAAAAATTTTGGGGACTAGAAAAAGTAAAATATCATTAAAAACATACAGTAGTTCATATTTGTATTTATATATTAATTATTATACTTATCTAGCAATTCTTTCTTTCTAAATACTGTTATTTAAAACGAAATATAAAATATTTTTATAATACAGTATTTTGGGGGCTATAACTTTTCGTAGATTCGTTATTGTTTTTCTTTTTTTTTATACAAAAAGCTATAAACTTCCGAATCAAATATCAATTTAATAGTTGTCTTAACGAAATTAAAAATATCGAATACGTGAAAGTTACAGGCATATCTCGAAAAATAAATATGTTAAAAAATAATAGAGAATAATATTTTTGCTTAAATTGGTTTATCTACAACTCTACATAAACGATACTTAGTAACATTCAGTCAGTCTTCAGAGAAACTGGTGAATTTGTCAGTGGAAAGTGCCAAATTCACCAGTTTTTACCGATTTGTGAGTTATTTTTCACCCTCATTATTTATTAACTAACAATAATACTGTGGTTATACTTTATTCGATACTTTTCAATTGCAATTACTTTAAAGTGTCTTAAAAATATATTTTGGAACAAATACTAATTAGGTAATTTAAAACCGTAAGGCGAATAAATTTAACCTCAGACTATGTAAAACAAAGTTTTCGATGTATATTACCGAACATCAGTATGAGAAATTATCAATAATAAACAAAAACGTGACTGATATCCAGTAATACAGGATAGGCTCCAAAACTTTTATCTAATTTATTCAGTGCGATGTTGTGAAAGTACAACACATCATTTTGTTAATAGCAAGATGTAGAACTGACCCGTAACAAATTTAATGCTGTAAATAAGATTGAAAAATATTAAAATGATTCGAAAAAGATGGTGAAACTCATGCAATTTATCAAGAGAATTTTCAAAAACGAATGTGTAATCATTAATATGGCATTGAATCTGTCTATAGTTGTAAATTCTCTTGAAAATAAAAAAAAAAAAAAAAAAATCGATGTTAGACATCAATTCGGATTGCTATCTCTTCTGTTGCGGACGCATTTATATCTCTGAACTTAATGATATATCCAGTTTTTATGGGTCACTTCATCAGATTAGATTATTCTGAACAAAATAACTCTAGATAATTCAAGCTTCATGCTTAATATGTGCCCCAGCTGTTTACTTATTAGTGTATGAGAAAGCATTCACCTGTACATAAGTGAAATGTGTACTTTACAGCAATTATATGAACTAAAACGGATATTTTAAGACTGGCATTATTCAATTATGAAGTAAATTACAAAAGACAATGTGTAGACCAAGTAAAATTTGAGGGAACTAATCTTTGCTAGATAATTTGATTTACACGATGAAATAAGGATTAGTTCCCCCAAATTTTACTTATTTACATGATAAATAAGTAAAATTTGACGGAACTAATCCTTGTCAGGTAATTTAATTTACATGATAATCTGCCAAAATTTTTGACAAATTCAAGATATTGCTTTTTAATAATGTTTAAAAAATTTACTAAAAGATGGATCAACTATACTGAGAAAGTTAATAATTAGTGCTTGATTAACATATAATAATAAATAGTCCTGGAGAGAAAAAAATCAACAAAAATTATTTTTCATTGCATTGTTTGCTTTAATTTGTTTCAGAAATAATTATAAAATATAATTTTAAATACGAATTTATTTTCTCTAGTTTCTTTAAATCTATTAATATATTTTATTTTAGTTTCGTTTCACCATTAAAATAAAATTTTAACAATAAATTATATTCTTATTAAGTCGGTGTTTCTAAGCATAATATTTCCTTACTGTTGTTTATATGGGCAGTCCTATATATTGTTACGTCATTATGACATATTGTAATATACCATACTTATTTGACGTCATTAACTGTTGCGTCATAGTATGTTATAAAAATATATATGCATGATGATTGTCACATGTCAAATGCTTTACGAATGTCGGATGACGCCATCTTTGACTTTATTATTGAGAATTATTACGTTGAATCTTAATTATTCCAACCATAAGCATTCTCCGGAATCAAAGGACCTGAAAATAACTAAATTAAAAAAAATCTGTAGGATTAAACTCGCGAATTTACTTTTAGCAAGTATAATTTAAGGATATAACTTTCTTACAGATATAAATTTTACTCTATGAATGTATTATTAGAGATTAATTTATAAAATAATTAAATACACACACGTATGTTATATATCACATATAGAATAACTGGTACTGTGGGTACTTTATTTTCTACCATTATGTTTCTATATTATTAATAAAACAATAATAAAATTATATATCACCGTGATCTTTAAAATATATAAGAAAATAAATTTAACAGAGAAAAGCTGAGAATTCAGATGACGCTGTTTTTGACATCATGTGGATCAATATAGGTCATATTTACTCTTGCGAAATTAATAATTAAAAAAATATGAAAAATGAAGAAATATAAGAAAACGGATCTATATTTTTTCATTTCTGTAAAATCGCATAAGAGTAAATAATACCAATTCCTATGCAGTCGAAAGCTTTTGGATTTTTCTCGAAGTTCAGATTTTTATATTAAACATCGAAATATTCCTGAACCGATTTTATTATATTCAAGCTTTTAGACTTAAGGGCAAATGATGCACAAAGATCATTACATTCTGCAGTTTTAGATAGGAGTGAAAATTGAAAGTGATCCGGAATAGATTGGGTTCGTTTTATTCTTCATGGTAGTGTTAACACGCAATTTTGTCATCTAAGCAGAGATATAAACTCGCACGCAAATTTTCGACATCATATACGAATGAAACGTGAATATTTGGTGTGAGTCCATGCTAGATTTCTTTAGAGAATTCTTCTTCTTCTTTTTTTTTTAAGAAAGAAAATAATATAACACCAGAATCCAATCGCACATTATTGTTGTGCCTGTATAGTAAGAAAGAAATATTTTATGTAATAAGAGTTTCATATTCGTGTAATAAGGCTGAAGTATGCAAAATACCTCTTTATTTGCAAATACACTTTGTGGTATTAAACAGTTTGGGGTTGATTTTGTGCTTGCATTGTACGATATCGTATCAATCCCGAGATTTCCCAAAAGGATAGACATCAAGATTTCACAGTCTCAAGTTTGGAAACTTTTAAGTGCTACCTTTAGATGATCTTTGGATAATCCTCTAATTGAAGGAACACAATTGTGACAGAGTAGAAATCACATTAGACACACGATTTCTGTTATGTTCTCAACTCATTCCATTGAGAAATCAATTGGAATTTATTTCAAGAATGAATTTAAAGAATTATTTTTTTTATTTAGCTTATTTTGGTGATATTCGGTAAATGGTAACAATTTAATGAATTCATAAAAAAAATCTTATTACAAATTCTATATATTCCAAAAGCATTAGTGGCAATATTCAATTAAAAGAATAAAATTATTCTATGAATGTAAATTAATTTATATTCAGGATATTGTAATTTAAATTCGTATGCTAAATTAAACGCAATTTTAATCTAAAGGTTTTGATGTTTATGCCACTATATTCAGTATAAGCTTTGTATTGCAATACAAAAGGAATTTATTTTATAACTTTTAGAATATGTAGTTCAAGACAAACATCGAAATATCGATTTAAATTAATTTGTCTACTTAATTAAGAAAGTTAAACAATAATTACATTGCATTTTATGAAAACTATAAATCGATTTATGTTTTTTTACGTTAATATTTTTATAATAATTGCTTTTTATTTAATGAATATTTAAGCCTATTAAATTATTAATCGAAATATATTGTTAAATATAAAGTTATCTATGTAAATAATGAAAAAAATATTAGTTAGCAATTATAAGACACGACTGTTATCATCTGATCTTTTAGTTTTATTAATTGTATAATTATTAATATTAGAACGAAATTAATTTTAATCGTAACTAATACTTTTTAAAATTTAATTATGGAGAAAAAATTTTAAGAATTTTTAATAAAATTTCATTCTTTAAGTCATGTTAATGATTTAAAATGAAACTTCATATAAAATTTAAATTTTTTTTTAATATTAAAATTACTTTTACTTGTAATATATATATATATATATAAATTCAATCATAAATATTTTCCTTTAAAATATACATTCATAAAATATTATTATTATTTTCATTATCTAAAGTTTTTTTTAATATAGAAAGTGAAGATAGTTTTTTCGTACTTTTAAATTTTTGTATACGAATATCGAAAATGATAAGATAGTAAAAATAAAAAAAATTTCGTAAATATTATTTATATTTTTTAAATTAATTTATTTACATATTTCTATAAAGTTAATATTTGCATTTTAAAAATAAATCAAAGTTCAAGAAAATATATTATTCTAATTCATTTATTAATTGAATTTAAATGTATTAAATGAACTTAATTATATATTTTAAATCATTAAATGAACATAATAGTACGTAATTAAAATTTCTATTTTTTATCGTGATTTAAGAATAATAGGCAATGCTAGTACTCTTAATAATTTCCAGTATATAATATAAAAGTAAAATGAAATACGAAAAATCCGATGAATACCTGTTAATTTTCAATAATTATAAATATTCTGAATTGTTAAACCATTAATTAATTATGCTAAAATGAAATTCAAACTAATTTTCTAGAATGGAATTTAACAACACTGGTTGAAATGTTACCACGCAAATGTAATGTTTAACTGTCTTCTCACTAAATATCGATCATTGTCTTGATAATTCTCTTGCTTGAAGTTGTCAGAAATGCTTCCTATTATATAATATTTAAAATTGAATTGACGAAGAGACTTTTTTATAATGAACAAAAGAGGATACTGTGTTAACATGGTCAAAATAATTGATAAATAACCATTTCTTTAAAAAAAGAATTTAATTTTTCCGGACTTCTATTAAATAAATAATAACCAATGTTTCTATTCAGATTTTTATCGATTTAAATTTTTTGACATGAAAAAGATGCTTGACCTTTATGTGTACTCAGCATTCTTAAAATATATCGTGGATATTTTCTTAATTTTTCTCTTTGATTAAAAAAATAATTAAAAAAAAAATCTAAGTTATGATGAAAATGAGTATGGTGTTAAGTTTTTGTTGATAAATGAAAATGAAAAACATTTTTTTTTTTTTTTACTTTATGCATGCATCATTAATGAAAATTAATAAACATGTCTGTTTTTTTTTTTAATTTTTTTCCGAAGAAATTAAGTAAATTAAGCATAACTCCGTATAAACTCATTTGTATAAGCAGATTTATTTTAGAGAGCCATCGAAGCCAATTACTCAAAATTATATGATAATTAGCAGATTTATCATCAATTGAACTTCTTAGCAGATTAATTACCTTCTAAGCAATTGACGAAATTAAAGAATTTAACTAAATACTTATATAAGAAACTAGAGAACAAACACCATTAAGATTTGTTTTGTGGTTTGTTATAAATATATATATATGTTCCTTAATTTCGTCATTTGTTCGCAAGACGATTCACACAATAGTTGTGAACTGGAATTATATTTACTTACCTACCATCTATCTTTCGTGCAAAGATGCAATGTAATCTACTAGAATGTATCTGATATAATAACTTATATTTACATTACAATAAACGAAATCTTATAATCATATGAATGCCATTTTTATGATAAATCTCTATTTATTAAAAAGTTTTCTCCGTATTTGATATAAAATCGATATATGAGGATACAGAATAAAGTTTTATCAACAAGAATATTAATGAAAAGACCAAACACAATAAATTAGTTGCCGGAAAAGTAATTACAAAAATGTCCAAGATTACGTATAAGTCTATAAATATTTTCCACCATTTTTTAAAAATTTTAAAATACATCTAGCATATAAAAATTATCTGTAAGTATATAATAATTTACTAATTATTTAAAAATTGTGCGTTAAAACTTGATATTATTTAAAAGATTTATAACTGAGAAAATATTTTTTGACTAAAGCCTGAGAATAAATATATTAATTGTCTTAATTATCAAAACTATTAATAAGAAAATTTTCTTAAATATGTTTATCGCTGGCCAATTAATAATATAATCATTGTTAATTAGCAGAGATAGAAATTAATAAGATTTAAATTAAAAGATCAGGCAATCCGAAGTTATGGAATTTATTGAATTACGTTAAGAATCTTTCAGTTTTCAAAATTTTTGATATTAAAAGAACATTTAATTTCTGAAGCGATGTGACAGAAAAAGCAATAAATTGTTACTAGAGGCGTTTAAATAATAATTGACTATTAAATTCATTTATTGTAAGGAATAAAATTTTATTCTGATACATAATTATCGAAACCAATTTTAAAACACGTCATATCTGGTGAAATTCTGAAAATATTAATATTAAAATTACATTAAACAACCAATGAAACAATAAATTTTAATAATAATTTTTATGTAACGATTTGTTCAAATTAATGGAAACAAATTCAAATTTGGTCGAATTGTTAATCAAAGTGTTTACCAGAAATAAAAATCTGTGTTTCTGATCATTCTATTGATTCAATTGTACAGTTCTAATTGTTCGAGGTAATCGTTATATGTTTTCTTAGAAAGCGTTAAGAGAAAATAAAAATTTATTTTGGCTTTCATTAATTTACTTAGATTTATATATAAAAAGTTAAAAATGTTAGTAATAATAATAATAGCAATGTTTCCACAATATTTAATGGTTGAAAATAAAAAGCAATATCGATATTAAATATCTTTTCTTAAATTTTATATCAGAAATTCGATTGCTAGAAAACGTTTTGTTTTGAATGTTTATAATATTTTAGTTTGATAAAAATATAGAAAATTGCAAATAGCACTGGAAATCGGTGAAAAAAATCTGATGGAATTCCTTGGATAAATAGTTCTTGGAGAGAAATATCACCAGAAAGAGAGATGCTTTCTGTAAAACATTTGCAAACGTGAAAGGAAATGAGATATATTATTTTGTAGAAAGAAATATTTGTGCACCTCCAACGTTCTTGCAAAAAGGAATTTGTATATGAGTTTGCAAACTACTATAAGATTTTAACTGTTCGCAAAAGAACAAATACAGTTGATGTCATCCCTGAAGAACTGTTTGAGATCTAAAGGTAAAAAGACTTTCGAAATAGTAATGTAACGTAAAGACGAAACTTTTGGAAGACACATATTACAATTTATAATGATGGTCACCAACATTTCACATACACTATATTATATTCCTGCTCTCTATTTTGGTGAAGAAACTTTAGAAAAGCAATAAATGAAATATCATCCGAATCAGAACTAGAAACTGTGAAGTAATTACAGCTGTTATGCTGTATTAAATTAGAAATCATTTGCTGATTATTAGTATTTTTAATTTAAATTTTATCAGGATACATCTAGAGATAAAAATATGTGAAGAATACAGCAAAAATTTGAAAAAGTAAGTCATAAAATTTCGTTTAGTATTTAAGTCGGACAGATTGATTAGAAATCTTTCCGATTTATTTAATTTTATAAGTATTAACAGCAAAAATAAATTTATTCGCCATCTCTTTAAATAATTTTAATTTACTAAAAACCATTTTGCTTTATTATGTTATAATTGTAATATAATTTAAAAACTGTGTATACTTTCAAGATAATAGAATCATTATTTTAAAAATAGAATATTTTTAATCAAAAATATATTATTTTCTGTCATTTTAATGATCATGACACGAGTAAATTTTTGTGATTTCGAGTGGAAATATTGACATTTAAAATTGAATGGATATAATAAAAACATGTTTGATAAATTTTAAAAGAGAGAGACACTTTAAAGAGTTTTCATTTTGATGTAAATTTTTAAAAATTAAAAAAAATAAAAAATACTGGCAGAATGAAATGCTTGATAAAACAGTTTTGATATATTACTGAACTTCCCACTAGTCATAATTCAAAATTGATGTAAAAAAAAAACAAGATCTGTCTTTATATTATGTACAAGTCATTTATTGTTGTCCTTTAAATGACATGATTAAATTTAATTAACACACACAAAAATATTTTGTCATAACATTTTTATGTTAATTAAATTTCAGTATAACGAAATGTTAAGTATGATAAAGAAATTAAGAGAAAATTCTGATTGATTTAATTGGTTATATTTTTATAATATTAATTTTTTGTCTCTTATATCTATTAATTTATAAGATAGTTTTAGTTAAATTTGATAACAGTATGTTAATATATATATAACTTATATATTTTTTACCTTACCTGGTTGTATAATAAAATAGGAATATCATTAAACGTTTCGTCATCCTGTGCATTTACTGAATATATATAATGTGATCTTCGTGAAAATCCCAAAATATAACAATCATTCGTGCATTAGAATTCATGTTTGCAATCAATTAGCTTAGCTTAGAGATAAAGGCAATATCCTTGGCATTATGTCACATGCGGCTTCGTTCTCGCAGCTGTTGTTGAAGGTGTGTAGCTGTTAGCTATTGAATTTTGTTTCACCTAGGATAAAGTTCACTTTTAAAATTTTTTTTTAAAGAACAAAAATAAAATACACATTATATATATATTTTTTATTTAACAATATCGCATGGTTAATGCTATTACTGTTTTGCACATTTGATGATTACATTCGCCCAACGATTCAAAATATTATATGTTGTTGATAGACGAAAATACTTGTTTGATCTTATCGATAATATAGTCTTAATTCGGTTTTTATGTTTAAAAAACTATTTCTAAACGAGAATTTTACTTTTTCTACCAATCTAAATGAAATTTTAAAAAATCTGATATTATTCTGTTATTAAGTTTCGTGATTTCCGTCTTAAGATTCACGTAACTTTGAAGGAACTTCAAAAATTGATCACATCGACTTATATTTAATGGAATAATTATAAGTGAAACAAACAAATAAAATTGAATTAATGTTCTTTAAATCATTTAAATTTTCCGATACTAGACAATACAATATCTCATTAAAATATATTTAAATGACTTCAAGCTAATTTATATGCCATAATTACAGAAATGTTATTTGAGGGAATGTTCGCTTAAATTTTGTTGCATTGCTTTAATTTAAAGTCATTTACAAACAATCGAAATAAAGTTGAATTCGTTATTCGAAATTTAGAATGTAATTAGTGTTATTCACGCATCGAATATTAATATAGACATATTTAAATAATCATTAAATTAATTACGATTACACTATAGAGTTGGATAAATATAAAAGAAAATTAATTCTAAATACCATCATAAGCGACAAATAAGAACCATTAAAATGAGAGAAAATGTGATTCAAATTAATATAAAATAAGAATCTCTCAAGTATTTTCAAATTAGATTATATATAACTTATATATAGGCCTATATAGTATGGTCATAATCAATAAATCCATGATAAAACTAGAAGATAACTCTATTAAGAGGAATCAGAACACATATTGGTACATCAAGATCTCTGCTATATTCAGTCCCCAAATTCTTTTCCCCAAAGGAAAGTCAACTTTAGGAGCAAAGACTGTTATACCTGAGGGTATCGTTCCCTGATGTGTAGTTTAGTCAATGGATAGTATCTTTCCTAACTGAAATAATGTATGTAACCGGTTTTGCAGAAATAGCTATTACGAACCAGAGCAAAGATATTTTATCATATTCCGAATATCTCAAGTGATTCTTCAAAGCAGTCATTTTGAATTTCTGTCAACTGAATTTTGTTTTGCAACTTCGATAACGTCAAACTAAAAACTTCAGTACCGCAGCATAACATTCATATATATATATACATTTTTCAAAGTTTCTTTTTAATAAAAACGCGTTTTCAATAAACACAAGAAACGCGAAAATAAAATCAATCTGATATTCAAAACATTTCATTTATTTATTTTATTTTACTTAAAATTTTTCTCTGCACGCTGTCCACACGAGTTTGAAAACGTTGAATAAAATTTTTATTTTTATTTTTTATCTCGATGCTGAATAAAACAGAACATTTAAAAAAATAGGTGTTTTTGTACGAAATAAATTTACTCTATTAGTATATTTACGAACTTTTTTTTAATGTTTATTTGTTTATAATTTTAATGAAATTTAAATTTTTAAAAGTTAAAAATAATAGCATTTCTCGAATAAATGGATTTTGTTTATAAATTATAGCAAATGGAAGTTTGAAATATTCAATGAAAACGTTACATAAAACAGGAAAAATCATTATAAAATATTTTGCAATAAAAATGTAGAGGAGGAAATAAACATATACTGTATATATATATTGTTTTTTTTTTCTTAAACAAATACTTAAATGAAAAAATGTTAGAAATAATGACTGTAAACGTTAAATAAATATTATTATTATTATTAATAACAATGATACTTAAATTTAAGTACAGTATTATATATATATATATATAAGAAAGCTGAGTTTATAACATAAGCTCTCAATTGTTAAGGTTATGATCCTCCTAACAAACACTCTAACGATACGTTTGGACAAAGTGGGATTTGATTCCAAATCGCTGCAGGGATTATGGAAAATCAAAGCATGGTTTCTTATTATAATACTGGATCTCTAATTGTATAGCATTAAAGATCAATTTAATGTTATTCAATTAATATCTTTTTACTGTTTATTGGAATTACAGTTTAAAAAAGTAATTCCAATAAACTATATGTGATATGTATACCGTCGATTAACAGGGGTAATCGGGAAATGAATTCCCAGGATAATCTAAAAAATACTGAAAAAAATCGAAATTATGGACACTATACATTTAATATTAAAGAAAAGAATAATAATAAATTGCATATCCAAATGTTCCATAATTTATTGAAAAAAGAAACAAGAAATTGGCTTATTTGCATCAAGAAATTATAATTTGATTCTAATTTTTATCGTTAATTATTTAAGATATAATAAATATATTAATTTGAGACATTTAAAAATCTTTCAGATAATGTATCTAAAATAAAATATCGATAATTAATCATCATTTCTGAGTTACGGATTTGCCCAGGTTAATCCTTATTCCGGATAATCGAAAATCTGATTGATATTCATACGAATCAAATTATATTGAATCCAATTAATCAATAATAGAGATGAGAGCGTTTTGAAGAGATAAATATTACTATCCAACAGAAGTTATTTATTTTTTATTTACATAATGCCAATTTATTATATTTCATGGATTTATTATTTTATTAATTAATATATTATTATTATTATTATTTAAAATTTTTCATTAACAGAAACCATAACTTAAAGATTTTCCTGTTAATTGTATGAATAACTTTATAAAGACTGCTTAGTATCTTATTTATAGATTCTTTTATATATGGAATTGCAAAATTTTAGATTAATAAATAGTAAAATTTAATTTTTTTTAATATCAAAGAAGTATAAACATCCAGTAAAAAATAGATTAAATTTGATATTTTGTTATGGAAAAAATATATATATTAATTATTTATTTATGTTTTTTACTTTAATTATGGTTTTCGAGGATATTATTTTGAATTTGAATTTAAAAAAAAAAAATCTATTTTATTTTATGTCTTAGTTATTGAAAAATAAAAATAATTCTGTTATATTGCAGAAAGGCATTTATATATAATAAGTTCTGTGAAAATTTATTTTTAGAAAATAAATTTTCTAGTAAAAATTAATATTTGTTTATTTAATTTCAGTATTTTCCAATTAAATTTTAGTTATAAAAAATTAAAAATATTTTTTTTCTATTTTATTTTATGCAACATATAACTGAAAAAGTGGTATCATTGTCAAACTGTGAATTCCATATTCTACAATACATTTTTCTGTTATAGTTTGTAAAATAGCGGATTTATCTATAACCAAATAATATAAATTGTTAAATTTAGATTAACAAGTGATTTATTACAGATTTCTCTTCTTATTTTATACAAATAATTATATAATTAATTATTATTTATATGGATTTATGTGACGATAATCTGAAACACGATACTGGAAAATTATAGATTAGAATTATGATTACAAGAGGAGAGAATGAAGTTTTAAATAATAAAAAACAAAATATTTTTCGTGGATAGGGATATTAAGAAATTTTTATTATCAATATAAAATTTCTTATAAAATATCTCTATCCGTGTAGGAAAATAACATTATTCTCAAAGTTATTTTTTTCTTTTTTCTTTTAAGAAATAAAATATATCAAAAAATTGAATATTGTGGCCATTGTGACTTTCTTTAGTAGTTTTAGATTTATACAAATATAAAACCATCCAATTTTCTTAGGTAGCTCAGAAATACAGTAAAAAATATATATATTCTAGTGTGTTACTCGTTTGTTGTATATGTTGATGCATGATTTTTGCTTCGAAGTAAACCTTATTTGAGTCATTCCAATGTATTGAAGCGTTTCTGGAGTTCTGAACTTCTTTAAGTTGTCTAGAACAATAGGACGATTTACAGACTTCCCATTTGGACATTGTTGGTACAGAAGACAAGATGAGCCTTAAAGAAGAGGGAAAAAAGAATTCCAATAGTGATAGTGTCCGATAAGGCAATGATAGAGTGGTCACGTTGTACGACAGTCGATCCTATGAAGTTGATGGACACTGCACCCGAGATTATTTCAGGATTGACGGTATAATGTTCAGAAACTCTTTTCTCTTCTGTCTGACAGATCTTTGTTCTGTAATTCTGACAAAACCAATGAAGAACGACAATCTTTTTTCTTAATACTTTTATCTTTGTCTACTTCATACATCAGTTAAAAACATCTTAATAGCCTGGAATGATAAAAGATTGTCTTTTCATGAGTTTTTGCTTACTTCTTTTTACACTTTTGATAAAATGACATTTCAGTTGAATGAATGAAAATATAAAAAAATAATTAGATTTATACTGCAATCATTACATTAAAATTAATTTTTGAATTATTTTATAGCTGTTAATAATAATTTAATTTTTTTTAAGTTTTCTTATTCCAAATATTCAGAATTCATCAGGAAAATTTATCATGTAAAAACAAAATATTCTACAATAAAAACAAATTAAGATACTGTAATTATTATTTTTAAAAAAATCTATATTTTATTATTATACTCGTATTGAAAATTTTCTCCAAGTTTATAAATTAAAAAAAAAAAAAAACACAACGAAACTATATTTAATTAAAATATTTAATTAAATATAAATTTTTGAATAAATATTAAAAATTGCTGAATAAATATGAAAATTAATTATTATCGTAGTATATATGTAGTAACTCGTTTTAAAAGATGAATAAATTAAGAATATATTTCTGTTATCAAAACAATGATTACTCAGAGAAGTTTGTAAATGTTTGTGCATATTAAAAAAAAAAAAAAATTTAATTTCGTTCCTGTTTTAAAATTCACTTAAATTAATTTGTGTATTATTATTTGGCATATTAATAAAAATGTTGGGGTATCTTATAAATATTATAATTATTTTATAAATTCTTATATTCTTTCTTTAACCGTAATGTTATCTTCTTTACAGAATGTTATCTTCTTTCTAGACAGAAGAGAAAAGAGTTACTGTTGTTTTGAATTTATTTGATTAAATCGTATTGATTGTGAATAATTAAAGCTTACAGTATATATTTAGATTTATATTACGCCATTTTTTAATATGTGAGCTTTATAATATGTGCTAATAATTCAAATTTTCTATCTTTTCTCTCAATCATAAAGACATTCTATTTTGTTAATAAATTTATTATTATTGTTTTACAAATTAAATTACTGAATACATGATAAAGCATGTGTTAAATATGCAAAATTTTCTACATTTTATTCTCGTTTCTGTTAGAGATATTATAATATAAAATTAATAATAATAATAATCATTAAGCCGATATTCATACAAAATTTGTTTGTATTATCTAGATTAATTATTATAAAAAAAAAAAAAAAACATATTTTTACAATTCTGTATTTAAAAATGCGATAATTATTCAAATATCGTTCTTAATGATATTTGAATACATAGATATTTTTATTTAAGTGTCGTTCAAAATTTTAACTCAAGCAAGATAAAATCAACAATCAAATTTTTCGTAAAGATATAATTTTTTTGTCATTTTCTGGTTCCATTAAACAATCAACCAGATCATTATAAAACTGATTGCTCTCTTTTCGAGTGTTTATCACTATACTTATCTGAACATTCTCTTAGTACTTGAATAAACTCTTTGTTGTTCAAATGATGCCTAAATGTTTTATCTATAATTTTTCTTTGTCTGAACGCTTTATTAATATTGGTAATTATTACTTTGTAAGACATATACAAATGATTTTCAGCTTAATTAGAGAATCGCACTTTCTGTTAATATTCCCATAAACAATAATTGGTATTAAAGAATGATTGTAAAACCTATTACAACAAAAAATAACATTTTAAAAATTTCTGTTCTCTACTACAGTAATACTATTATTAAATTTGTATTTCATCAGAATTTGCAGTTCTGGATATACTGTATATATGCTTCCTTATTATGCTTGCGTATGTATCTGTCTTGTGCTATATGCATCCAGTGGGAACCAATTATTTTTTTAATGTCATCTCTTCAAATCTGTATTTAAACTGTATCAAATGATTCTTAGCCATACGAAAAAAAAAATGTATATATTTTTTTTAAATTTTATTTTTTAAAGAAAATGCCAAATTATAATTAACATTTTTACTTTTATGAATTTTTTCTTCTTTTAAACGTAAAAAATGCAATTAATTCGTGTGTCAGTGAATGATGATATCATTTATAAATAAAATATAAAGTTTTAATTTTAATGATTTAATCTAAAAACGCATTTTATCTTTTGTATAATTTTTATTAATTTAGTTTAAAGGTCTTTAGTCACATTTTAAATTCTCTAATCTATATAAATAGTATTATATATTTAAATTAATGATTTTTAGAAACAACTGTTTTACACGTGTTTGACCGGTAATTTTAAAATTTGAAAATTTTCTCTCTCTCTCTCTCTCTCTCTCTCTTCGATAAGAGTATACCTAACTTTTATAAATTAGTTATGCCAATTAAACGAATCTTCCAAATGTTTTAAAATTGATCATTTATCTTTTAAAATGCATGACTCTTTGTAAAACTGAAGAGAATACATTAAATAATTATGTAAAATGATGTTTATTTAACAATATTTAATAATATATATTTAATATTTATTATAAATGATAGATTAGTAATTAATAATAAATGTATCTGTTGAGATAAATTAGCTTTCAGTTTAATAATACAGTAAATATCGCAACAATTTGTACATCGTTGTAATATCCTCTCGTATCGATATTCTGATTTATTTAGAGTCACTGAAATGGCACAGACCTGAAGTATTATTATTATTAATAATAATAAGAATAATAAATTTTTGCATGTTAATGTTGATGATTTTATTAATAAAAATAAAAACTCATATTTCTTTAATATTTGTCTATTTATATAAAGTTATTAAAATTAAAAAAAAAAAAATGTTGTAAATACTTTTGTTATTTTCACAAAGATCTAACTTTGACAAATGTTTAAGTAAAATTTTTATCAAAATTACTTTCAGCAGTAAACATTATCGTGATCTCTTTCAAATATTTGTAAGACTCGATCTCTGTAATCAAATTTATTATATATATTATTGTTATTTGGAAGAAGGCAAGAGTTTTAATTTTTAATAATAATAATTTTTATGTATAAAATCATTCAAAAGAGTATTTATGTTAAAAAAAAGAATTGAAAAATGACCTTAATTCTTAAAATTCATTTATTTTAATTTGGAATTCTTCTAACTGGAAAGTATTGAATATGGTGTTCTTTAACAAACATTATAAACGTTAATGTCTATGGTAAATGTTCTGTAAAATGCATTGCTAATTGAAACATTGTTTTAAGTTAATTTGCATATTTTTAACGAAATTATTGAGAAAAAAGTTAACAGTTAGATAATTTACAACTTTCAATATTAAATTTATGCATTTTTAAAAATCTTTTTCTAAATTCATTTATTTGACTTACTTTTAATATATTCGTTTTAAGTAAAACAAATTAATTTTTATTTTTACTTTTAAAGATTATTATTATCTATACCATTTCTTCCTAAAATGATTGCTATTTTATTCAATTTCACCCGAACCTTATCATCATAGGATATTGATCTTCGTGAAAAGAGGATAAAAAAAAGGGATTTATGAGACCATAGTAAAACACGATAGCTTATTTAGCCTAGATTGTAAATAGATTGGGATGTAAGTTACTAAACATTTATCGAAAATAAGTATTATTGAAGTTATAGGAGAAATTTAGAACGAATTGTTTCTTTAATTAATAGTTTCATGTTCTATGCATCATTTATAGCTTTAGAAATAGCGAAAGAATGTAAAAATTAAAATTTTAACTAATCTTATAATCAATGTTTAAATAAATACTTAATCAAAGAATTCGAGTATTTGAATATCCTCTTCATTAATTGTGACCTTTCAGCTCTGTTTTAACAAATGTTTACAGCTCTTAGGATAAAAAAAATGTGAAATTTGTATAATTGATGACTTAATTATATTATCGTAAATTTTTCAATCTATTTATTCCTAGATATAAAGTATTAAATAAATTAGTTAAAATGTTTGTAACTTAGACTGTTTCTTATTAGATTATGCATACAGACTAAACATTGCAGTCTAAGAATTCTTTTCAATTGTTTTCCATATATATATTTGTAAAATATTTTCTCTCTCTTTTCTCATATTTTGCTGCTAAATTCATAAAAAAATATTTGAATCGAAAAGAAATGCATAATTAAATTGTTGATTCGTTGCTTCACCAGAAAACTTTCATTTATCATTCCTATAATTTGAAGAAATTTCTGATAAATATTGTATCTATTTAAAATGTATTTTTGATATGATAGAATATCGAATTTCAGTAAGCCAGTATACTGTATTGTACAAGATAGTTTGATATGTATATATCATCTACATACAATATAAGATAAGGATCAAGAGTACCATATCCTGATACAATTCCGTTATATTTCGCAGCTTCAACTCTATCTTTTATAATATTAAATCGAAAGTCTTCATCAAAAGTCATCATATTTTGTCCATGAAAGAAAATATGATAATGAGTCTCGCGATAAAATTATTTCAATACAGTGTATTAATACCAAAGTTATTTTTTAGATCAAAAATTCAATTTTAGCGAAACACACGAAAAATTATTCACAAATTTTATATTATTATTTACAGACTAATATAAGCATGTGGTTTTTAAAATATTCATTTTAAAAACAGGCTTGATCGAAATTACAAAAATTTAATAATATTTTTTTTTTTATTAATGTTTACTCCTATTTGCAAGATATGTTGGAAAAATTTAGCTAAAAAAATTGCAATTAGAACGAGAGAGAGAATTTTTTTTTATTATGTATTAAAAAATTATCTAATGAGAAAAATAATTAATGAATTACAGTACTTATTTAATTAGGTTTCTTAAATATGAAAATATATAAAGTTGTTTTTTTTTAATTCAGTCATGCTTTTTAATAATGAATGTTTTTCTTTAAATAAAGATAAAAATTTACTTGTATATTAAAAACTGATATATATATATATATATATTACTTTAATTATAATAAATTACAATATTTTGATACATATGAGATAATTTTTTTGCATCTATTTTACTAATTCATATAAATTACTGCGTATTTTGTTTCAGCATTTCAGTGACTAGATAGTTACTTAGTATCTCTGGACATAAACATTTATGCTTTCGCTAATTCAAAAATCTTCTTACACTCGAGTAACGCAGTTTCAGGATTATGTAGAATTATATATCATGTAATGCTGGACAGTCCATTCAACGAATGATTCCAGTTGACATTTGACAATTCTTAGTCATCATTAACTCATTACAGATATAATTATAACAGTGTTGTATTAAACTACGTATCTCTCATTGTATTTTGTTTTCCACTTCAATTAATTAAACTCATCTTTCCAGCCCTCTGGCTAGGAAATATAGCTTCGTATAATCATCTGTTTTCGTTTCCTGCTAAAATTTCTCCAGGCACCGAGTTACAAACGATGCGTGAAAAATACCATATTTCATTCCTGTTCATCTGACTGTGTGGTGAAAAGTTAAATTTCATCAATGGATTTAAATGCTTTTCCATTTAAGTAAGAAGGTATAGAGAAGGGTTTCTATAATTATACGCTATAACTGTTAAAAGTAATGACGATAATTAAGAGAACTTTAAACATTATTAGATACAATTATTTAAATGAATAATTAGAACTTTTAGCATTTTGTATAAAAATGGATAATATTTTTACCATTTAAATAATTACCATCATATCATAAAATGTTTTACAATTTTTATAATAATAATAATAATAATAATAATAGGAATACGAAAGTAAAATATTGAATTTTTAAAGTTTTTTAATGAAAATCATAATCAATATTTAGTGAATAAAACATATGAAAGATTATGCTATGTTTTATTTACTGGTATTGAAGATGTTTAATAAGATTTATTAAAAAAAAAATCTTATATCTATACAATATCGTTAGTTTATTTTCCTGAAAAAATGTGAGGCTTCTTTTAAGATCATAATCATGACGCCTGTATGTTCCACTACTGGGTTAGTTAATTTTCATGAAATTCTGAAGGCCTATTCTACTACTAATAAAAGCGATTTCGATGCCATATCGTTCAACCGTATAGCTTCATCCATTTGAAAATGGCGGAAGTTCAAACTTTTCAAGTCTCCCTAATGGAGGTGATATGGTATAGCGTTGAACTATTAAACATCCAATATCGGATCTACTTTCAGATCGATGAATGCATTTTAACTGTATATCTTTAATCGTTCGAAAATAGATAATTAGTTATTTACAAAACTACTTGCTTTATAAATATGTTACGAATGGTCACAAAAAATATATTAAAATTCTTAACAATAACTTAAAAGTTAGTAAAAAAAAAACAACAACAATATTTTGAATCGATGTTAAACTGCCTTAAGTTAAATTTATTAAAATATAATTGATGTAATTATGTTTATATACAATATTATTTTATTTTTCTTCTGATGTTTTTAATTATCTTATGTATTATAATGTATTATCGTTAATTAAAAAGAGAAATATGCTACAAGTGAAACATTAACTAAAGTTTCCTAATATGATTAATTTACCTTACAACAACCAGATTTTTCGAAAATTGAAAACAGCACCGTGTGTATCTAGTCAAGTTCATAAATCTTTTTTTTTTTTTTGTTTTTTTAGAAGAAGGCATAATTTGATATAAGATTTATTTGCTTATATTTCAGAGTTATCAAATTTATAATTATAAATTAAAAAAATTATCGAATTACTATTATTTTTTTAAACTGTAAATATATAAATATCCATGCAGAGAATGTTGTTTAATAATTTAGTATGTTGGTAAAACCACCGTTGCGTTTCATGTTCGTATATTAATCGATTTTTGTAATACCGACAAATGACACAGTTTCTTAATGAAGGTTTCTCTGCATGAAATTTTCTGATGATGAGTTTTCTTTTTCGCTTTTGGAAATCATTTTAATTGATTACATTGCCGATATTCTTTAAAGAAAATAAAGTATATATATGCTTTATTTTTTATTTTATTTTTTTTATATTATATGAATTTTATCAAGTCAAATTTCTTGTTACTCACATTAACAACACTGACAAATTTTATTGCATTATTTTGATGTAATTTTTATGTAAAATATATATTTATATTAAAGTAATATTTGCAACATAAGATCCTTACTAATATAAAATTGATGTCGTATTTGGAGAAAATGTTTATCTTTCATCTTTTTATAACAAAAATAAGAAGAAATCCAATTAAACTTGGATTTTGTCCAAGTAGAAAACAAGAAAGTCAATAAAACATAAAATGATATACTTCCAAAACCCATTTTTAAAGTCTTTCAAACGAAATAGTTAAATAAAATAAAACAAAATAAATGCTTTTGGGAAAAAATATTATTTTGTTCATATGAAATAATATAAAATTTGATATTAAACTTTAATTATTACTACGTGTAATAGTTATCAACGATTTTTATGTTTTTATTTTGAAACATATTTAAGCCAAAATTTGAGTTGTTAATAATGATCCCTACAAAATTTATCAATGTAATAACAACCTTTAATAATCTGATGTGATTTTACGAGTTATAATTCAATACAACGACTAGAATCGCAAGAGAATAATGATGATCGAGCTATATTGTATCATTATGTATATGTGAGTTTAATATTCTCTGTAAGCAAATGATAAAGTATCGGATGTTGTAAAGTTACTTTTTGATTAACATGTAATCATTCGCTGACGAATCTAATCTCTAATTAACTATGCATGTATTTGAAATGACACTACATAACATCTTCGCCGAAAATATCATCAAGTTACATATATTTATTCGTCTTTAAGCCGCTTTAAATAAATATTCACAAATTAATTTTTTCAAAAATTTAGAAATCTTATTTATTTCATTATATTAGGATTAAGTTTTTGATAAATCCATGAGATAACGAGATCAGTTATATTAATTTTTTTTTTTTTAAATTTTAGTACTTTACTATATATATATATATATTGTTTTTCCTTACAATAATTATTTTATTGTAAACATAATCGCATTTATTTCTAAATGACTCAAACGAAATTAGTTTCTGTATTAGTCGGTTGATTCTCTTATCCTCCTACAGAAATAATCAAGAAAAAAGTTTTCCTCATATGTTGAGAGTCGACAACACAGCCAACCTAATTAATTTTCGTACGCGAACGTTCATTTTCCTGAATATCCTTTCCTTCTCTGGACTTTTTTTTTTTTTCCTTATTTCTGATGGCTGAGTTCACTTCTCATTTTTTTCTTCGTAATATGCACAGCTGACTTCATACTGTTGACCAGCCATGACGGTTATTTAAGGATTATGCAGATTTAATGCAAAGGAATCATGTACTTAGATCTTTCTAGTCAATAGTCGAGGTATAATTAAACTTACTTCTTCGGGGATAATGTCGACTTGTTTAAAAACAAAAATAATCTAGTAACCATTCATTTTTTTTTTTTTTAGAAATAATTTCGTTAAACACAATTAAATTTGTATCATAATTATATAAATATTTTTCAGCCACAGGAATCATTAAAATCTACCATGAATTATTTTTTCTTTAATTGCATTATTAGGATATTGCATACAATCAAATTAAACTTTAATATAAAAAAATTACATTATTATAATATTCTCGAATTATTAAGATAAGCTTATTATCAACAGACTTTTAAAAATTATAAAGATAAATAGCAGAAATTTGACTTTAAATTTAATTATAACGAGTGTCTTCAATATAAAATCTACACTTTTAAAGAATTAAAACTAAACAGCTTTATTACAATTAAATTTAGTATTTTAATGTTTTGAAAAACTGCTAACCGTGTAATCATTCAAAAAATATCATTTTTCTTCCGACATTAATCATTTAACGAATCATAATATTGGATGTTATTAAAGATACGAATATTTCCGAAAGATTTCTAAATTGATTATCATAAAACTCGCTTTCTTGCATTAAGAATGACAAATTGAAATCTTTCGCCTGTTGTAAAATGAGGTAAAACAATTTGCCACAATTTCCATAAAATATTGTATCAAAAATACCAAAATTACATGATCGAAGGCATTAAATTAGAATATATATATATAATAAAAAAAACACAACAATCTGTTTACATTATAAATAAATTTGATCGATTATTCAAAACAGGATTGTTGAAGCGCATATAGATTTATAGCCGGATATATTCCGGTAGTTAATTGTTGACGTATATCTATTATATTTGACTAACGCATCACTTATCCGGAGAACACGAGTAGAAAGAATTATTCTTTATTCAATTTAACTTGTTTAGAACTCGTGCTGCTAATAGTAGCGATTTATTTCTTTAAATTCGCGACATTCTAGTAATCAAATCTTATCAGGAAGCACTCCATGTATTCTGAATGATAGTCATATAACCTAATGAGTCGTGCAAAGTGGCGGCGTCAACCTATTGATTATCTACATTTAAGAATTTTTTTTATCATCTGTAATCACGCTGACAATCTAGTGTAATTAGTGAAAGAAAAGAAACGAAATTTTAGATTACATATTTTTAATTTTTATATCGTATACAGTACATACAGATTTCCGAAACAAACAGAAATAGAAATTTAATTCAGAAAGGTTTATTCATCAAAAAATATATGTATATAAACTCTTACGACTCAATTGTCTTTAATTATATTATAAACTGAAAAACATTCTCTTATAAGAACTAAGATAAAGTTCTTTTTATTCATGAAATAAATTCTTAAACAGTTTTGATATAAATAGCCTATACAATGTATTGAAAGAATTTTAAATATTTATGTTAAGTTTAAAAGCTTGTTTTCAGTAATTTTCTGTTAAATCGATGATGAAAAGTTCTATTATTTAAATGAAAAGTCTTAAAACTGTAATTATCGTTAAAAATATAAGATATTTTTTAACAAATTTACCTATTTTAGATTTCCATTAAAGATAAGAAATCTTTATGTAGGCATATTATCTAAACAAATTTTGTTTTCTCTCTGTAAATAATTTTGTAAATGCATACGAAAGGAATAGCTATTTTTACGTTCAGATTAGATTCATTAAAATTTTTTTTTTCTTTTTTTTAAATTCGTTAGTTTTTAAAATGTTCAAGAAGATGGCATAAGGAAGGTGCTGATTATTAAAATATTCTCTATAAATTTTTTTCGAGCGTTAAGAAATGGCATAATTAACAAAAAGATATCATTTTTTAAATTTTTATGTAAATGAGAAATTTTTTCTTTATAGTGAGTGATCTCATTTCAAATGTTTTTCCGTAGTGGTTCTACTTTTACTTGCCTGTTAGCAATATTTCTCTCTCTCTCTCTGTTTTTAACTGCGTATTCAAAATAAAATATATTTCTAACTCTAAACAAAATATATGAATTCTTTCTTTTTTCCAGAGGGCAGGTTAGTGATCTTTCTATCATTCTATGCTAGCGGAATTGCTACCTTTATCCTAAAACAGCGTAGAAAAGCCGTGGATTACAAAAGGTTGTAATTTTGTCTATGTAATAAAATTCTGCCGACAGAAACTATAAAGCATATCAAGAAATAAGTTAAAGAATCTCTTGTACACTAAGTTCTCCAGCTCATTTTAACTTCTGAATGAAGAAACTATATTTAAAATAATAATAATAATAAAAGTAAAAGAATTTAGTCATGTGAAGAAATGTTAAAAATATAGTCCTGGGAGAAAATATTTACAACATTACAAAAGCATTAAGAAAACCATAGAATAATACAATTACAGATGTAAAAAAAAGAATGGAATTATCATCATCCAAGTGAATTAAAATTAAAACTTACATTTTTATTCTGACTCATTATATCTTTATAACAACTTGTTTTTTTTCGTAATTTTATGCAGCGTTATTTAATTTTTTAAAGGACATACTGAAATAACTTATAGAATGTTTTACAGTTCCCTTAACAGGTTCTATAAAATAATTATTAGAAATTGATATTATTACTTTTTTACTCGAAATTCTTTCAGGTCAATCATAGAAAATATTTTTATAATTGTTTTATTTATTTAGGATATACATTAAGCGTGTTAATTTCCTAATTTTGTAGAGAGAATTTAAAGACGGGTTATAATCGTAACATATATAAAATTATATGAATTAAATTAGTCAGATCTTGGTTAAACAATTTTCATAATTAATTTTTTAATTTAAGATATTAAATAATAATTAATATATAATATTAAACAGACCAAGATTTAATCATTTTTTTAAAAGAAATTTATACTTGTTCATAGAAAATATTTCATTTCAGTGCATTCCAGTAAAATTATTAAAATATTTTTAAGATATGTAATTATTTCTCGAATACTTTACGTCTTAAATATTTTTATCTGAAATATTGAATTTTATACGTATGATTTAAAAATTTATAATATTCGGAGAATAATACTGTATACGATTTTTCGATATTAGTTTTACTATATAGATTTTAAAAAACTTTTTTAATAATCTAGTCGTATATTAAATTTATATTAAACTGAGATAAGTTGCCCTCAAAACGTAGACCAAATAGACATTTAAAATTATGAGAATGCACGATTCTTAGAAAACAAAATAATCTGAATATTTTTAATTTTCCTTAAATAAAATACAGTAATTTATTAGCGACATTTTTACTGTTATTGTTTAAGTTAACTTATATTTTAAAATGCAAATAAGTAATTATTTTATTAAGCAGAAGGACGAAGAGTAAATATACAAATATATTGATCCTCGTCTTTCATATTATAAATATTGATTTACATTCTTTGCATTCGATAGACTTAGAACTAAATATTTGGTTGTATTAAATGCATTGATTAAAAATTTCACGCTTAAAATATATCTCTTTAATATGTATAAATAAGTAAGTTATAGAATTAATCATTATTTGTTCTAATTTAATGTTATGAATAAGTGAATGATGAGTTCATTTGCAAGTTATATATTTATAATGCTTAATATATTAAAGTTTTAATATAACAATGGGATTTATTTTATCACAGTTTTATGTAGTTTTCAGACTACACAATGGAATACACTTTGATATAAATGTATCATTAAAATCTTTATTTAGTTCAACTCGAAGTAATTTGATTTTGACTGAATGATGCGATGGATAATATTCAAAGTTTCACTAAAATCTAGAAATGCAAAATATAGGATTAATCAAATGAAAAGATTAAAATGAAACTGAAAGACATTTATTATTATATAAAATGTAGATTTTGATCATTATATTATTAAATACGTGTTTAATGTTTTAATGAAATAATATTTTTAATGATTCTATTTTCTTCTTGGAAATGAGATGATAACAGGATAAGATAATGTTTTCAATTGGACAATGATAAAACATTATATCATTATTCGATGTTATTTTCTTCAGATTAAGGAAAAACAAGAATATTTTCATTTTAATAAAATGAAAGTTTGAATTAGAGTGAATCGGGGAAAATTGACCAACTTTTTCTTTCTGACTCTAAAACTCATACTAAATTTGGATATTTTCATTTAATATTTTTTGTATTTAAACTTACAAAGGTTTTGCATATATGACTCAATCAAAAACTTTGAAATAACAATCGGGTCATTATTTATAATTGTTTAAAAAAAGTTGCAATTAATCATCTTATCCCGAATATTCGGGGTAAGATGTCATTTGCGCTTTTGATGATAT
Organism: Androctonus mauritanicus; assembly: GCA_011317285.2. Classification (NCBI taxonomy): domain Eukaryota; kingdom Metazoa; phylum Arthropoda; class Arachnida; order Scorpiones; family Buthidae; genus Androctonus; species Androctonus mauritanicus. Next base: position 19,523 of record WUQG02004455.1, on the reverse strand, counting down.
TCACTTTAATAAATAGCAAAAATGAACTCTTTATTTAACCAATAAACTTCATATTCACTATAACATATATATTTTAATAAAATAAATTATTGAATTCAATAAAATTGGAAGAATTAAATAAAATCAGATATTTAGATATCGTATATACCCACCGTGGGCAAGTTGCGACTCGTAAGCCACATGCGATTCTTTAGTATCTTTAGTGTGGCTCCATATCATGAAAGTCAAGAATTAATATACAGTAATCTATTTTATATAAGAGTTGTCCGTATAAAATAAACTATCCCAAACATTTAATAGAAAATGGATATAACAGTGTTTTTCTAAACTCTTCATATACAATTAGCATTAAACATACAATGAATTATTTACTGTGTGGGCCCATGCCATATTTTTCATCATCATTTTTCTATAATTTCTTGGTTAACGTTCTATAAGGTAGGTATAGGCCTACCATATATCTGTGAAGCATTGCAGCAATTCATGCCTCCTCTGTTTATATGTTATGCTGTAAGTTTTAAACTTTCTTCGAACCAAAGACCTCTGCTTGGATCCTAATATATGTTCTTATTATTAAATCTATGAAAGCAAATTATAAATACAAAAAATTAAATTCGGCATCTAATCCTGAAGCAAAAATTGCCATCTTTCCCGTTGATCAGGACGAGATGCAACTTTTAATCACGTGATTTAAAATAATTAAATTAGAACGACATCGAATGCAAAGTATTCTTTAAAGTATCCACTACATAATAAATATATTAATTTTTACTATGCTGATATTATTACGATTAATAATAATACTTCAAAAAATGACTATAATTTCTGATGAAAATTCCAACACTCACTGGGAATTTTTCAATTTCCAATGCGAGTAATTGATAATCTGATAATAACCATCTTCTGTATTTTTTGCAGGCTTATAGGAGGTTACAATAAATCACCTTCTATCGCAATCTGTTTAAATACTAATGAATTAGAGAAAAATAAGCTACTTCCCCCGATTAACATCCTGCCTCGATTCACTATATTACTAATGAGTTAATTATTTACATAAATAAATATTGTAAAAAGAAAACAAGGAAAGTGAAAAATTAATAGAATAGAAAGTAATGATCTTTTGCAGACTATTCATTGATTTATACCAGAATAAATTATTTAGAAGGAAACTATTGAAAAATTCCATGTAAACATGAATATAAAATTGAAGTTGTAATATAAAAACTAAAGCTAGAATTCTTAAAATAAAATAAGAGAAAGTAAATAGTAATGTAAATAGCAGTGATAGGCACATCAATTTTGGAAATAGAAAATACTGAATACGTAATTAAAAGGCTTTACCTGATATAAATATAAATTTTGAAATTCAATGAAAAAATTTCTTCAAAACCAACAATTTTCATGAAACCTTCAGCTGAAACATTTAAATAATTAATTAAATATCCGCAAATAATTTTAAGCTTAGAAATGGAATTTTGTGCCAGTGATAACTATAAATTATTGAGTGAATGAATGAAGAAACTGTTTTTTATAGCCTATCGTGTTGAATCAAGAGAAGTATTGTTATATGATGTAATTTGGAGGACTAAGTAGGAATACAAGAATGATTTGTGGTGTATCCCAAACTATTACTAGCTTGATTGATTACATTCAATTTGACGTCATCTTAAACTCCGCCATGGATTTATCGCAGCGGGATAATAGAATGCCCCTTACTGACCAGCAGATTCATGATGGTGTCAAATGGAGATATATGGAACAAGAATTGCCGGACTAAGATCAGATTCTTCAGGAGAAATCAAAGAATGATATCTTTAGATTTTGACCCCAGATTTTCCAAGCAAAAACTGAAGCTTTTGTATCAACTGAGTATCATTCTTCAGAGATTTCATAGATATGAGTAAATGTGAAATGAAAAATATAAAAGCCATTAGAAAATTATTGCTACTGAAGAAGTAGAATAGCTCATCACAAATACTTTTGAGTAAAATTCCAAAAATTCAGTTACACCTAGGTTTAATTAAATAAAATAAGACATATATAATCTATGTTTCTGAAGAAATACTTGATATTCTTTTATAATAATTGAAAAATATAAAAAACGATAAATCGTATTCATATCTTGTATAAAGAAGAAGCTAGGCAAGATTTTGCAAATTATTATCTGAATAGAAATAAATAAAATTAAGTTGAGACATCTATGAAAATTGATTTTTGTGTCATACAGAAATCTTCATAAATACTATCAAAATTAAAAAAATGAAGGAAAAAATTGAAAAAATATAAAATATTGATATATCATTATCAAAATGATTAATTAAATCTTGTAATTTTTATTAATTATTCAATGATATTAAATTCCACAAATATAATCAGACTTTTATTAATTCTAAAAAAAATAATAGAAATTAATTTTAAAGCTCTAGAGCTTTAAAAATGCATTCACTATGCACAATAATAATGTTGAAAACAAAAACGAATTATAATACAAATTAATCCTAATTAAATAAAATGAATTCGAATGAATTTTCAATTTAATCTGCTTAATATATTATAATTATTAACAATAATAATTAAGAAGATTAAATTAAAAACTGCTTAATAAATAAAATAAGCATTAGTGAAATACATTTTTTTCATTGCATATTTAGTCCTACTTTCATTTTTATGAAATTCATAATTATGGAAATTTTACTAATAATTTTTATGTAATCATCATCATCATCATCATCACATAAACATTTACAAAATTTAATTTGAGGTTTGGGAGACCAGGACAATTAAGAGCTTATCATGAGTTAGTCATTAATCTAATCTCCCATGATGAATTAAACTAGTATGTTGAAGAAGAGGATAAATGGTCGAGCATGGACACCATTCTGAAAAAATTGGAAGTGAAGTCTGGAATTCGATTATAAGTTCTTCAGAGGAAAAGCTTTAATCCTTTCACGCCACAAAAATTTTGCAGATAGAATGTATAGAAACGTTTCCTCTGTTGTCAAATTTAATTATGATAATTAACGATTCTTGAATGTCATATTATTTATTACATAGAGAAATATTATATTTTATAGAAATCCTTTTCATTAATTTTTGTGAATTGTCACCATTCATTGCTAGAAATAAATTGAGAATTATCACGTATCAACTAGAATAGATTAATCTTAATTGTACAGTATATTATTATTTTTATCTGTCTTTCAGATTCTGGAATTTTCTGTTATGAGAATAATTCTTTCAATGCAAAAATGTAAAACTGCCTGGTTAAATCCTCATAAATTATAATATCTTAGCTTTAAATCAATACATATATTATTATGTTAAATATTTCTATGAAATTAAAACGTTATAAACTAAGAAAAAAATGAAGTTACTTAATGTTATTCTGTCGGAATAATTTATAATTTTGAGAAAATTTCTTCAAAAATATGTAATCTTACGATTAATTGCAATTAAATAAAAACTTGCCATTATTTTTGAAATGAGAATATTGTTATCAGGGGAGAAATACTAAATATGTATGGCCTATACAATGATTTTAAAATCTCGATTAAAATTTTAATATTATGCATAAAAGTTGCCATAAATCGTTTTAATATCCATTTGTCTATTTATTATCAATGCTTTTAACAGATTAAATGATATGTAAAACTAGCCACTACCAAACAACCATTATCATCAGTTTGTCTAGCTGTCTTCCGCTTGTGTCGAGTATATGTTATATCACGATAGTCGGTATCATCAACAGAAACTGATCAAACTCCTAATGGAGATTATAGTAGACATCTTGATTTGATGTGAAAAAGTGATATATAGACAACCACGGTTGGTAAAAGTCAATTTTATTATATATAGCTTTCTAACTGCGGTGCGATTTATATCAAAATGTCTGAAGAATACAGATCAATAATAGCATCAGATTAACTGCAATAATTTAACCGGAATGAATTAGAAATATGTAAATTCTCTTAATGAAATCAAAGAATGAGACTCAGCAAGATTATCTTCGATTTCTTAGAAGAAATTCGTAGCTGCACTGCGCAATCACCCAGTAACATTAATAGTTAATGAAACAATTTAATTCTGCAATCATATTATTAAAATTAAATCCTTTACGATTACTCCAAGCGATTACTATTATATGAGAAACTACTAAATATATTGAAATTTGTAGACATTTCTTTCATCAAGATGATTTAAAGCGAAATGATAGGATGAATGAATAATTTCTCATTCTATATTAGAAATTTTATAGTTCAAAGCATTTAAAATTAAATCTAATAAAATTCTGCCTGATCTGATCTCCTTATTTTTGCAAAATCATTTATGTGTATATATTAATATTATTATTCAATTCTCCTTAATTCCAGACACTTTGCAGTTCCTAATTGGAACACTAATCTATATTTTTTAACTTAAATTTTGTTTTTTAAAATTAATTTCTAAAACTTGCTATAATTAGAAAGAGCTATTTCTGCCCATATCATCGGACATGAATTTTATATTTCTCATCTAGATATTAAAATTCTATAAAGAATCTTTTGATCTCTTCCATGATCCTTTCAGATTCTCCTATTACTGTACTGTAGCCAGGAATGCAATCTTTCTTACAATTACATCACATACAAAGAATCATAAAAATTATTCTAACTAATGCACTTCAACATTATGTTTTATCTTCAATAACTATGGGTTTTCTGATTCTATTTCTAATAATAAATCAACATTTATTAATCTATATCTTATCATAATCCATCTGATTATAAATCCTCATTATCTTCAAGACAACTCACAGTTTAAAATATTCATATCATTTTTTATATTAATAATTTCTCCAAATATTAAGTAATAGATTAATTAAATAAAATACTTATTGCACAACTTAATAAGTATATTACTCATTGGAAGAAATCGCATCTTTTGATGAATTCGTGAAATATCAAAATTTATAATTCATATATGTATAAACATAACATTTTTAAATGTAAGTACTTTCTATTATAGTATAAAAATTTTTTTTTTCTATTATTTACTCATTATCTTCCAATTATATAAGTATTCTCCATACTCTTTCTAGATTATCAATTTTTTGTTTGAATTTCCATGGTCACCAAAATGTAACTTCACCTTATTCATTTTTTATAGTATTGTTTTACTTTCACCTACATCAAATATGACTTTTATGTATCTTTAATAAAGTATAATAATGTAAGAATAGTATTCTTATTTTATATATTTACGTACGTTACGTTTAAATTATTCATAAAAAAATATATTTTAAATAAAGCATGGTGATATTTAGTAATCTCGATTTCCAAAAACAAAGTTAAATCGATTTTCTTTTTCTTCTCCGATGGATGTCAAAATTGGTAATAAATTTTATATTTTTTCGAAAATTATATTATAGTATTATAAATTTTAACGATGGAAATCTCAGCTCTCTATCTCTCTTTTAGAGTTATTGAACACTAAACATTGTCAGAACTTTAAGAACACACTGCATCACACTTTAGTAAGGAGGCAGTATATAAAGAGAAAGTAGGAAACAGTAGCAATGGACGAATAGTATAGATTTATACTGAGAAATGTATTATCATATTTTACATATAAAAAAATGATTGTCGAAAAGTGCGATTGGGAAGCAAATGAGTATGACAATCTATTAGAGTAGGGATGCGGTGGTTATATGTATAGCAAATGGTTATAGCAGAATAAATTCTTGACATGCCCATAGAAGTCTTATGACAGTTTAACTAAGAAAGTCTATAAGATGATAAATTACTTGTAATATTCTATTCGGATAATTTCACTTGCTTTCATTTAACTTGTCATTGAGCGGAAGACATCTATTAAAATATTTTAAAAAAAGTTTAAAGGAAAATGATGTTCATAGTTTTTTATTTTTTATTTTTTTCAATTAACTGTGCGGTAAGTTGGTTTTTTTGGAATATTTTTAGCTGCTCTTTAATAAACAGATTTGAAATTTATTTCTTGTTTGATAATTTTTTTGCTATTTAAAACAAATGTACGTGCATTTATTTTAGCACTTCACTCTTGTCTTAATCCATTAATTCATTTTACGAATATCATCAGAGTATATAAGACTTACATAAAATGATGAATTTATTTGAATTACAGGAAAATGTTTAACCATTTAATGTATTCAATTTCAAAATTAAATAATATTCTGATAGTTTGGAAGTATTTCTATTTTTTAAGCCATTTTTAAATATTTTAATAGATGTCTTCCGCCCATTGACAATTTTAGATGAAATCAAGTAAAATCATCCGAACTGTTTCTACTTATAATATATTCAAGTAAAATATAAATAATTATAAGTTAATCTGTGTATAATAAAGATGATAAATGAATTAAAGAGAATTTATATATTAAACGAAAAAAATTATGATAAAATATTTTATCTCTATGAATTAAAATTTTTAGAGAAAAATATTTTGTCTCGTATTGTGGTCTGCAACAAAATCCAACGAATGCATAAAAATAAGTTGTATTTAACTTTTTTTTTTTTTTCAAAGTTATTACGCGATTGTCTTACAGCAATCACAGATTTACATATTGTTATACAGATAGTTTCCGAAAAACTTTTGATTCTTGTTTCTCAGCATTCAAATTGTGCATTTTTATTGAAATCTTGGAATCGATATGTAACATGATACATATAATTCTCGTTTGTGTGCGTAAAGTTCAAAAGTAAAGAAAAATAACAAAAACGTATTTTAAAAATCCCGTTTAAAAATATGGAAAATTAAAAAATTTGAATTATCGATAATCGATACATATTTATAAAAATCTCAATCATTAAATTATCTGGTAAAAAACCCTTAAGAAATATTGAATATTGCAATTAAAAATAAATTAAGCTTATATTTTCTCACTGCATTGAAGAAATTAAGAAAGAAAATTAGCGCCATTTCCTCTTCTTATTACCTTATCAAAACAAATAAAAACATTCATATAAAAAAAAAAAAAAAAACTAAGATGTTTTTCCATTTTAATTCGAGAATTTTATAATATCAAAGAATTTAAATAATAAATAATTAATGCTTAAACGAATATTTTACAAAAAAAAAAAAAAAAAACTTCAAGAATTTCTGTATTTCATATTTTTGATGTTACATAATTTCAAATTAAAATGGAAAAAATTCTTAACTTTTGACTACAAACTTTTTATTTGCGTCTAGAATAAATTTATTAACAGAAAAACATAAATTATTTTTTTTTAAACAATTTTCATTTCCGAATAAAATAAATAAAGTACTGAAGTAGTAGTAGTAGTGAAGTAGTGTTAGTAATAAATAAAAAGTAGTGAAGTAAATAATCCAAAACTTAGATAATTAAATTTGATTCATTTTTTTTTAATTTCCTTTTATGTTAAAATGCAGCATGCGTTAAAATAGCAAACTCTTTCAAGGAATGTATGCTATTATAAGATAATCATATTCATTTCTTCAGCTATCTCGTTTTATTCTATATGGTAAGAATAAAAATAATTGAAAATATATATTAAAATTTATTAGTTAACGTTTGTTTATTTAGGATTATTTTTCGATTAATAAGCGTTTAAAAAATTCTAATTTCGAAAGTATGTTTAATATTTTTCTTTTTTGAGTTTTTGGAAAAATTAAAAAAAAAAAAGAAAGAAAATAAAACAGAATAAATCTAAGAAAATTGTTTATTTAGTATTTAACAATTTATTTTCTTATTATACACAATTACAAAGAATCTAATTAATATTTTTAAAAAAGCTTAATTTTTTTTTTGCATACATTTTTTCCCTTTGAGTATACAAAGGAATTTATTTAAATAAAGCATTATCTCAAGATGAATTATTTTTAACTAGATAGCATTCAATGTGGTTTAACTCATCTTTCGATAATTGAAAAATTTCCTCTAGCAATATTTCTAAAAGAAAAAAAAAAAACAAAGATAAAGAAATGTAAAGAAAACAAATATGCAGGAAAGGTTGTATAAAAAAATGCACTAACTTAATCTGATAAACAACTTTTTTTAATTAAGCATTTTCACTCAAAATATTGAATTATTATGTAGTTATTCTGATATATGTAATTTATTAATAGCTTAAGTAAGCATCATATAAAATTTATGGTAAAATTTTGGACGATATGGTTAATAAAAATATTTCAAAAGAATAAAAGCGAAATTAACTTTTAAGAAATAAATAAAAATTCAATAAGTTCAAAATAAGATTATGTCAAAAACATTTTTGTATTGCATTTCTTCATGGATTCCCCAAGTTAGTTCATAGATACTTTCTGAATAAAATTATTTCAAGCAAAATATTTGAATTTACATCATGTCAACCTCTCTATCCAGGCACTCAGACGTTATTTATTTTCCTCTTATTGGCAATCTTTCGGTTCCTATGAGATTTAACAAAAATAAATGGATGCAATTAAATTGAATAAATAAAATAGTGTTTCATTGTAGATAATATCGTATGTATATATATTGGACTGTTGAAAGCAAAAGAAATTTTTAATGAAAATTAAAAACAAATATTTCAGAAACTTCATATATCTGAACTATAAAATTGTTTTGATTAGGATTTTTATTAAGATATACCTGAAAACAAATGCTATTTTGTTTGAAACTCAAATTACAACTTATATAAGAATTTAAATAATTATTAAAGTATAATAATAATTTTTTATAAAAATATTTTTTTAAATATACTGTATTTTCATAAAGGATTTAATACTACATTTTAGGAAAATTTATTTATATATTATTTTGATAGCTATATATAATTTGTTTATAATATTACGAACGGCACAGATGATGTTCTTGTAGTTCCTAATAATTTTCTAATAAATAAACATTTATTTAAAGTTTAAAATAATGCTAAAATAAAATTTGAAAAATGGGACATTACTGATGATAACCTCATATTGAATTAAAATATATCAAATCTTATAAAATTATAAGTAATTGTATTGCTACTATAATTTTAATAGACATATGTGTACGTCTGTATAAAATATAAGAATAGACAATTATGAAAAAATATAAAAATACAATTTGTCATAATTAAATCGTAATGTGGAACAATGTTATACATTATTATTTATTAACTATAATCCTTATCTTGGAGAAATATTCTTCCTTCTAACTTTTGTGCTGCTTTGAATCCGGTTGGATAACAAGCGGCGGTTCTCTTCCAAAACTATTATGAGTAGTCCACATCTGTGATGGGGTTAACCGAAAAATAGAGTTCAATGATTGGATTTGGGCCCACCCTTAAAAAATCTGGAGTTATGGATACGAAAGTGAGCCCGGATTCTCCAAACTGGAAGTGCAAACTGTCTACAATCCGACAGAAGAAAAAAAAATATTGATTAAAATATCTATAGATTGATAGGCCTATATATTTACAATGCAAAATTATAGAAAATTTGTTGAAAATATTTAATAATAATTTCATATGAAAATTGACCAATATCAATTTTTCTATATATATATATATATATATATTTGCTTTATCTCTACAATATTATTCTAAAATCAATCAACACTACATTAATTTAGGAATATTTACTTTTAGATATATTATGCAGTAATTTTAAATAATTGTAATTAAAAAATACATACTCGTTATGCAGCAGTCATTCTTTGCAATACACAAAGCAATAATTAGCATATTATTGTTGATAATATATCGAACTTGTAATCTTAATGTAGAAAGTTCATAGAAAGCATTGTACAAAGTGGAACAGACAGCAGTTGAAAAGATGTGATCAAATCGTCTAAAAACAAATATTTGAATACAAAACTATTATATTGAATTCATATTTCTATAAAAAGTTACGAAAATAATATGTATAAAATCTATTTTGAAGACAGTGGCAGATAACAAATGGATATGCTAACATCCTTTTCCATTTTTTCAATGCCGATTTCCATTCATTGGATAGAAATATGCAAGTATCTCTAAAGACTACCATGAGCTAACCATATTCGTGATGGAATCGGCCGAATAAGTGAAAGATGAAGTCAACAGACTGAGCCTGAAACCCCTTGATATCTAGAATAGCTCTGCTGCATAGCAACTTCCATTTTGAAAGCAACGTAAAACAAGACAGAAGAAGAACTCTTTTGATAAATCTAGAGATGTGGGATCTAGAATCGATCTCGAATTCCCAGATGGAAAAAAAATTCGCTTTCATATAGTTATCCAGCCAATGATACTAATATATTACCGCAAGATACTAAAACATATTATCTTCCATGGTAAATATTTTTCTAAAAATTCTATGAATACATACATGATCAAGTAACTTAAATCATTCATTAAAAACTGGATATAAAATACAAATTATAAATCTTAACTTTACAAATAAACTGGGGATATAACTGGAAAGAAAGTTGTATACAAACTGCACTGAAATTATATTGAAGTGACAGATAAAATAATATAGCATGAGAGGACAGATATAAACACTTTTTCACAAGAAAATATACATTAATAAATTTTTATAAATTAGTGTTATCACAACATAAATAACATACATTGCAAAAATTATTAGATTTAGAGACATAAATAAAAATTATCGATATATAAGCAGAATTGTTACTGTGCCAATTGTCTAGCTGCAACAAACACAAAAATATTGCAGTGCCAAATATATGATGTATCATTTGTAGGATTTGATGCAATATTCAGGAGATAATATTCTCTGAATATTGTACTAAGGATGCAATGATGAATTTATATAGGAACACTTACATTCTGTTACCATTACAAGTATTTTGTACACGTATAAAAATTATTAAAGTATAATTTATTGACTTCATACATTTTACATATTCTATAAGTCTCAGATATTTTCCATATTTTTCTTTGCATAAATTGTTATTTAATTTCCATAAATAAATTTTATTTTTGGCATTGTTGTACAATATTGCATTGTTTATTTCAGGCTTTGTCTTGGTAGGAAGTACTAAAATAAAAAAAAAATATTTAAAATAATATAAAAAACAATATCTTATTTTATTGATTATTTTAAATATATACAAGCATAATAAATATACTTTTATTATTTTGAAAAAAATATTCAGTTATTACTAGAAAATTATTATCTTGAAAAAAAAAAAAAAAAACGAAAAATCTTATAATTTATTAGCTTAGTTTAGTTTATTTATGTTTTCTAATTTTTAATTACTTTATGTACTTCTAAAATATGAGAATGATAAAAAATATTAATAATAAAAAGATAAAAATTCAACAGATTTATATCAGGCAGTATTCTATTAGAATTATAATACTATTGCTCATGAACTAAATTATTCGTAATAGAAAATATCAAGGATGGTGCTAAGAATTATTAATATTGTTAATTACAAATTGAAAACTTTAGAAGAAAAACTAGAAAATATGAATAATAAAGAAATAATACATTCAGAATAAAAATAAATATGTATATATTATTTTGACTTAACATATTTCATCATTTTTGTGTATTGCATATAATAAAATGAATAAAAACTTATATAATTTATATTTATGAGTAATATCTGCAATTATACATTATGTTTTATACTGAATGTTTAAACTGTTCATTGAAAATGTATTATAAAAATATATATAACTTATACCTTTTAATATAAGATAATTTAAGCAAAGTTTATTTAAATTATCTTTTGTAAAATTTGTATTTTATTTATTTATTTTAAAATAAATAAATTTATTTGTAATTTTTGATTAAATACAATAGATTAATATTTATATATTGAATATTGACATACTAGTAATTTCAAATTTATTTTAATTACAAAAGATATTATTATTGATAGTTATAAATCATAGTTTTAGTGTATCTCATAAAAATAATAATGTTTTCATAAAAAAATATTTTTAAGTATTTATTATATAATATAATTTACTTTTCAGAAAGAAAGATTTTATGCTAATGTCTTGTGCAAATATTGTTTGTATAAACGTATATTGCATTTCCTCTTAAGAATTTTCTTCATTGGTTATTTATGATTTGGGAACATTTTTTAATATTTTTCTTCTGGGAAAATATTTTTCATAATATTTAAGGTTACTGCACTCAAAAAAAAATTTTTTTTTAATGTCATTTATAGTTTATTTCTTTTTGAAAAAAATTTGTTATCGATTTCCTAAAAAATATTTAGTAACTTCAAAAGAATATTTATAAAACTTAACTGATTTTTTTTTTTATAAAATCAGTTAAGTTTTATATATTATAAAATAATATGAAAAAAATATATTAAAATAATACATATATATCAGTATATTAAAATTATTTTATGGAAGAAATATGTTAATTTTTTATCCTATGAATTAAAATATTTTTGAGAATAATATTTAATTTATTATTTAATTAAATCAATAAGAATTTAAAGATGCTTATTATTATTATGATAATATTATTCAATTGTTGACGAAAATAACTATATAAACTCACCTGTTTCGATATTTTGTATAAAACGTTTTCAATAAGAAATGAGAGAAAAATTTACTTTGAACAATGAAAACAGTGATTACATGTCACATGCTAATCAAATAAAACTTGCATTAATGCAGACTTCAAAATGATGACATTGTTCACTTTAAAGTATCTTTCATCACGACATTAATGGAATAATGTTTTAGACAAGTTTGTTTATTGATCCGATATTTGTTCCTCGCATTTAGAATCAATGATAGAGAATCTTGTACCATAATCTTATCAATTTCTTTGAAAATGAAGAATATTATAAATAATATCTTGACTTTTCAATAGAAAAGTGATTACAAATATTATATCACTTATTTAAAATAAATACAATTTTTTTTAATCAGTTTACTATAGTAATATTATCTAAATTTATTTTTAATGTTAAAGGAAAACCATTAAACAAAGTATAAATATATCTTCATAATCTCTAAGCGTATTCTATATAGATTGGTTTCAGTACGTACATAAATCTATTAGTTCTGTAGATAGAGAAAGAAACAAAATCTTAGTCTAGATGATATTTCATATTTCCAATATGGAAGAGTAGTTAGACTAACCTCACAGCAATATCAAAACAAATATCGACTTGACAGATGAGAAGTCGAATACTATATAACATCTGTGTTACGTTGTGAACTATGTTTCTTGGCTGAAACTAGAAGAATTGTCTCTTTTTTTTTTATGTCGTTATATTTGTTTCTTTTCAATGATACACTAAACCACTTTTTTAAAAGTTGCATAATGACATTCCCTGTTGATTTATTGAAATTTATCGAGTAACACAATTTTAGATATAAAGATTTAAATTTATATATAAAAATGACATTTTTATCTCTCTCGAATTCTTTTTCTGCGAATAATAAATTACTTATATAGATTTATTCATAAATTATTTAAATAATCTTTTAATATTAAATTAATTACTAATTTTTCAATTTAAATTCTTAAATCACATATTGATAAAACACTTCTTTTTTTTCGAAATTTTAATAAATATCATACGATACGCAAGTAAGAAATGATACAGAAAAAAATTTAATTCGTTATTTAAAATAAATCACGAGATTTACGATTCACGAAAAGGAATTTAGTTCGAACTGAACTATTATAAACTCAACTTCCTTTCAATATACTGTATTCACCGCAATCAATCTTATTATAATAAGATTTATTGGTAAATTATATTAAAATCTGAAAAGTAATTTATTAAACAAATAATTTATCTTGTCAAATGTGGTTTATATTTTATAAGTAAAAATTGGCACATGATAAATTTGAAAATGAAATACTGTATTTTATTACTAATTATAAAAAATAAAAAATAAATTATTATTTTAAAAAATTCGCGAATTATTAACATACATAAAGTAAATTGATCGTGGAATATTTTATAACTGATTCCTATCAGCTAAAAAATTTGGTTAATTTTTTACATTTTAAATTACAGTACCTTAATGATAATTCAGTTAATAGTTTAAAAAGTTAGTCTTTTAATTTCTATAACCATTAAGTGACTGATATTTTTATTTCTAAAATATAAAATTTATATTTATTGTTTGATAATTTCTTTAAATTTTGGTATATAAAATTATTTTTAATATATTAATGAATTTCTTTCCCGCGATTTTTTTCAGATAAATTCAATTGTTGACAACTTATAACAAAGTATAAAAAAAATTATCATATGTAAATATAGCCGTATATATAATATACTTCTTTTTGATTTATTTTTCAATTACCAATATTTTCGGATGAGATAATTTCTGAAACTTGTTGCATTTCAATAGCATTTATTAATTCTAAAATGCAAATGAGCCTTCACGTAATGATGTTATTTTTGGCTATAATGAAAATCGCTGTTATGTTTAATTCTCTTGATACTGTTAAGATAAACAAGTTTTAGAATAATAAAACAGCCTTATTGAATTTCTGGAATGATTGTTTTTTTTTTTTTTTTTCTATTTGCTTGATATTCATATAGACATAAGTAAGAAAATTCTGATTAAAAAAATATCTTTCAAATTATATGCAATTATCATTGCTTTAACATTTTCTGAATTTTAATTTTTTACAAACTTCTTTACCATTCCATCCAAGTTCATTAGTCAAACATTATAAAAAATAATTCCTGTCAGTTTATTGTATTAGTATTATTAATAAATTCTGATACCACGACGTAATGTTTTATGAATTTTGTTATTTTAGAATAACTTTTTCTTTCTTTATTTTTAACTGTAATGCTAGTAAAAATTTTACGATATTCTGCTGATTTGCCTGGCGGATATACAGGATGCCTTGAATTTAATCTTCTGTCATGTAAATATCAATCATTTTTTTCTATATACTTGTTCCCGACCCTCTTTTGTCTGAGTTCACCCTACTTTATCATTCTCGTTTGTCATCTTGTGATTCAGAATTTGGCATTTTATACTTGTGTTTCTCTCTTGTTCAATCAAGTGAATAGTGACAAACTATCCGAATATTCTTCATTTCTTACATTTAATCAATTATCTCATCTTATATATTTTTAATGTATAGACATTTTATGTGATAAAATGTAGCAATAATTTCATCTTAATACTCATAATATTATTTTACTTAATTTTCTCATTTTTTTTATATATTATATAGCCAAGTTTCCAGAATATAAATAGCTTTTAATAAAACAAGTTTCTGTTGAACAAATTGATAAATCATTAATTAAATTTACTATAAAACATATTTGGTTATTCTATATTTTAAATTATAAAATTTATCAATAATCAATAATTTTATAAATAAATCAAAATCTGTGTAGTATAATATAATTATTAAAATGAGTTAAACATTATTTAATATATACTTAATTATATAAATTTATTTTTTTATATTAAAAAATTTATTTAATTTTCAACTAAGTAAAAATGAAATATAAAATTAACTGAACATTACGTTTATTTTATAATATATATATATATATTAGATTGAGTAAATAGCAAAAATATATTTAATTTAAACATCTTAATTTTACAATAATTAAAATTCTTTTTTGTTTTTTATTATTATTTCAGAATAGTCATATAAACAAATTAAAATGATTCCAATTTAATTCTTTTTATATGCTTACAAAAAAAAGCAATTGAAAATTTAAGACTTAAAATTCTTTTTGTTAGTTGACTTGAGATTGAAAGTCGTTCATGTGAATCGATTTGTCGCTCACAGAAAACAATATTGCATAGCTTATAGAATCTTAGGATAATGCAGCAGACTACAATAACGATTATCCATTATCGAACTGTATATTTTAAATCTCTTTAATTTGTTTATTCAGACTGAATATTTTCAATATTATATGGAACGTAATATTCAGTTTCTAATTATTATTTCAGAAATTTAATCTAAATTTATTTCACATTTTAGAAAATTTAATAATTTTTTTTTTTATTAAAGACTTTTATTTTTATTTTAAAATGTTAATAGATTAATATTTTCGGTATGAAGATATTTTATAGCATCAGTAAAAACGTAAAAAATAAATATTTAAATATAATTTTTATTATGTAATGCTTTTCTGATCTATAAATTATTATTATTAGAAATAAAAATTACATTAATAATACATTATAAATTGCAAATTTAGAAGGATATTTTATCTATAATTTCAACGAATATAAATAAAATAATCCTATTTTTCATTTCATTTTCTTAAATCTCTTTCTTAAAGTTTAAGTAGATTGTTTGCTTAAGATTAGATTTTTAAACTTGCAAAATTAATTTGAAAAATTATGAGTAAACAAGTAATTATGGTGATAACTATTGTCGTTACTAAAACAGAACAAAAAAAAAATTTTCTAAAACAAAAAACTTTTTTTAAGACACTAATTAAATACAGTATTTAATCACTGATCAATAGAATTTTTATTTTATAAAAATATATTGATTGCATTCTTCACGTATTCAATACAGACCACTCCAATTATAATAAATAAAAATAAATATTATAAAGATATTTGAATGATTATGTATACATAAAAGAGTCGGGAAAAATAATTGATGAGACTAGGTTTTGTTTATGAGAGTGGATTTTGTTTCCGATTATTCTGATCAAAGAAAAGACGAAGCAAAAATCATTAAGTGTTAAATTGAAAGAGAAGTTACTTATCCAAATGGAAAATGTGAATTGATTCAATAATAAAAAAACATAATAATAATAATAATAATAAGACAAATAGTTGATGATAGTTGATTGTATCACAACATTTATTGATTACACAATAAGTTCAAGCCAACTATGTTGAAATATGATTAATGTAAATGGAACAATGAAAATTTATCTTTCAGAATAATTATTAAAAAAAAAAAAAATTCTTAAATTGGGATTAATAATTTAACGAATGTATTGTATTTATTTATTTTCTGCAAATATTTTTAAACGAATATTTCTTTGCCTTCTGAAAGTTTTATTGAATTCAAGAAAAAGTTATACAGTGAATTTTAGATAAATAATAATAATTTACAAGTTTCAGTTATATTAAAAATCAATTTATTTATAAAATATTCAATATAATAACAGTAATAATAATATTTGCAGTTATTTATTGAATTATTTCAAAATTATTGAACGAAAAAATTTGATCTTATAAAATTTTATTATATATCGAAGTTGAGGGCAATAATCAGGTTCAAGAAAACTTCTTTTAGCAATTAGGCCCTATTTAAAAACTTTTTCGATTTGTTATGGCATTTTTGCTTCTATTTACGACCAATTTCGACTAGGAAAAGAATTTTTGACTTCAAAATTCAGGAAGTTTTACTGCGGATTTAATTTCGAATTTAAGCAGTACAAAATATTAATAAAATTTCGTGATACCAACAAATAACAATAAAAAAAATAATATAAAAATATTACATATAATTTATATTATTGCTATACTTTATAAAATTTTTGAAAATTGTTTTATTAAAATAAAATTAGAATTTGTTAAAGAATTTTGGAATTAATTAATTTTTTTGATGTTTTTCTTTTTCTTTTTATAGTTTAGTTTATTCAAACTTTTATCGTTAAAATTAAATATTTAATATTCAGCTACGGATGAATCAATATTTAAATTTTCTCGAAATAATTTAATAAATATCAGATATGAATATTCATATTTAATTATTATTATAAATTTTCGATTAAACTAAGATGTAATTATTTATTATATTAAAATTAGAATGCTGATTTCTATTTTTATTTCTGTTCATAATTTTCATTTCAGTCATCTGGTAACATGTTTTAAGAGATGATTGTGAAAATATTACGTATGTATATAGAACTTTCTGTTATGGATATAACTATCTATGTATATAATAAGAGAAAAGAGAACTGGACAGAATGTGTAAATGACAAGAATAAGAAGTAAAATCATCAAAATAAGGAAAAAAACAAAGCAATAGATATGACATCAGAAACGCTTTTGGCTTTACCTTACATAGCACGTACTGTTGTCCTATGTCCTATTCCCAAGTGTCAGCGACATAAGTTTGGGATTAATAGTCGAAACAGTGTCGCGGATATCGAACATACTCAGGAAGTAGTCAGCTTCAGCAGCTACACAAACTTCAATATTACTGGTATAAATATTTGCTTGGCATTTCACCATCGGATATAGCAGAGTCTTGCTGCATCCCAAAATTTTGTTTGCTCACTGTATTTCGGTTTTCATTTTGATTATTCGACACGAGTTTCTGATATGAAATGTAACATTTTATTTTTTAACACTTTATATATTTACATCTGTTTAACAGAGGTGGAGAAAAAAAAAGAAACGAAAAAAAAAAGATTGAATTTTATTTTATTCATATATCATCGTTTATTGCAGATAAATGGATTTATTTAGTTGTCTAGGGTAATTTGAATATGCAGTAAATTTTATTTATTTCAGAAATTAATATCGATTAAAGCTGTTTTGAAATTATTCTTTCTTTTCCATTAAAAGTTTAATTAATCGATGTTGAGAAATTTCTAACTTTAATAATTCACTTAATTTCTAACTTTACGTTAATTCCTTTAAATCGTCTAACTCTCTCTTTTTATTTTTCTATTTATGACAAGATTAAATTTATTATGTAGATACAGTAAAATATCAAGATTTAAAAAAAAAAAAAAAGATTTCTTTTGCAGAATTACTCGAACATCAATTATGGAATAATAATACAATAAATAGAAAAATGTATTCATTTTAAAAAGTTATGAAGTTGAAAATGCAATTAAGGAAACCACTTCGCTTAAACTAGTCTACCTCTTTACCTCTCTTACTCTTGTTTATATTGCAATCATCATCTTTCTACTTCTTTCGTTCCATGCTTTTGTCTGGCACAAAGGCAACTTGTTATCATTCTGTGTCCAATTTACTCATTGTCCACATATTGTATATACAAATAAAAGTCCCACATTATCTCTTTAATACATATACAGACTATCTTTATCCCATGGAATTTCTTCATTTCCTGTTTTGAAGGAAAAAAATCTGTTTATACGTGGTTTGTAGTAAAAAAATAAAAATAATAGAAATTTATTTAATGTTTTTAAAACATTTAATTATACATGTAACAAAATAAAAGTTTTAATCACGAATTTTAATAGAATGTAAATAAGGTAACCATACAATTTATTAATCTAGTCTAATGAAATTAATATATAATTATAAATTAATTTTATTAAACTATGTAGTGCTTAATAAAAATAGACAGCTTATTAATAATAAGAATAAATCTGCATTCAAGAATAAATTTAATTAAATAAATAAGAAAAATAATTTTTTTTTTCTATTCATTTTCATTTCAGGACATAAAATTGAGATAAACAGTAATTTTGATCAAATTTTTTCTTAGTTCAAGTATTGTGTTTTATATAATTAATGTAAACGCTGCAGTAATCGACATTTTCTGATTTTATATCAAAATATTAAGATTTTGATTGGATTCATAGTCCTGAAAATTCTAAGAGCAGCGTAATCACACTCTAAGAGATTCATAGTCACTGAGAATTTTCAGGA